>PVKM010003622.1:0-56505 GCA_004027735.1 Carollia perspicillata | reverse complement strand
GATAAGACTCTTGTTGGGAAGGGAAGGTTGTGAGTTGGATCTAGAAAGCAGTGAAGTTGTAGGAGGTCAGATTCTGAGGTAAGGTGAGAGTAAAGGGTAGTACATAGGTGTAGTGTGTGAGAGAATAGTGTTAACCTCCCTAATAATAGAGTTCAGGAGACTGATGTGGGCGTGTTTCTGGGGAGGGTGCTGTGAAGCATTTACAATTGTGTGGAACAGTAGTTATTTACAATAATATTAGAGCAACATTCATTTGCCAGAATGTATGTGATCTGAATAACCTGAACAGGGGGCATAGGACTTTGAGTAGTGTGCTGATGGAAGACAATTCACGTGAAGGACAGTAAATTATCAATACAATGTAGAAGAGAGAACAGGGGAAACCTGTCAAATGGTACAATATACACTGCCAAGCAAAGGAGACTATACAGAAAGAACGGGAATACAAAAATATTATTGAGATAAAAGATATAGGAATAATGAAAAAAAAAAGAAAATAATAATAATCCAAATATGCAGCAACTTGTAGTTTCCCTGCAATAGTCAAGTGAAATTTGTCTCACTGTCTCAGGTGTTGGGTTGCCCCCTGTTGGAGTCCTCTTCAGGTCCTTTCAAAGTTCCAATTCTCACTTGTGGGAATTTAAAAAAAAATGGCAGGAGAAGGAAGAAAGAAGAGATATAATTGGAAAGAAAGTGTGAAGCACGAAATCAAGAAAGAAAGGAAGAAAGGAAAAAGCAATTGGAGGATAAAACAGTAATGAAAATTAAAAAAAAATAATAATAAAAGATTACTTAAAAAACAGCATAAAAAAAAACCTCACAGGTCTTGTTGGTTTCAAACTGGCCAAACTGGTTTTTCTGGTCTTTCTGGATGCAGGAGGCTGGGAAGTGATTGGTTTGGCATTTCTTTCTTCCTGATGTTTTCTCAGCCTGTCTTGCAAGCACTGTCCCAAGAGCTAGTCTGACTCCTTTCCCCAATATCTTAGATGTGGGAATCCTGGTTTTCTTCAGAGTGATTTTCCCCAGTGGTTATCACTGTAGTCTGGGGTGCAGGGTTGCAGGGGTGTCCACTCAGCTAGGTTGCTGCCGTCCCGCGGGTTTGGGCACATGTCCTTCTGTACATCCTTCCCCCTATGCTATGGGGAAACTTACATCCATCTGTGTAACCTTGGAGTCTCTGCCTTGCTGGGTTGGGAGACAGCTGCGGGGCTGTCACAGCAGATTCCTCAGCCCTTCTGTTTGATAAATTCCTCCTACTCAAGCCTGGTGCCCTGCGTAGCCCAATTCTCTAGCCAGATCGGTGACTATCGGGGTCAGTGCCCATCACTGCCTGTCTCTCAGCTCTCCTGAGCTGCTGACCACAGACTCTGCAGGTAATCACGGCCCCGTGTCTTGCCTCTTCGTCCTAGTCCCCTCTCCATGACCAGATTTCTGCCGGTGTTCCTAGTCTGTTGGGGAGGGGGGTTGACCCAGCTCCCTCTCCCAAGGACTGCTGCCGGCCCTGCTTTCAAGAAGTCTGTGGTAAACCCAGCGCCTGCTCTGGGTGCTGGGCCTGGGGCTACAAATGTACTGTGGTCCCCGCATTGGTCCCTGGGAACTTACTGTCCTGAAATATTATTCTTACCATCTGGTTTCTGATTTTTCAGTGTCTGCTAGTTTTTGGACTCTTATTTTAAATACACTGGGGTACTGTTGTCTTTCTGCTCTGTTCCTCCATGGATTAGCCAGGTTTTCCTCCTGTGTTTAGGGGGAAGTGAAATCTGCTCCCTCCTACTCCATCACAATCTTCCATCCTCCTGGGTATGTTAAATAGCTGTGGCCATGCTTGGAGCTAGGGTGATGGAAGTCACTTCCCCCCAAGATGTAAGTGGGGGGAAGGTCCCCCGAGTTACAGCACCTGCGTGGGAGCTGGAAGAAGATTGCCTCCAGGATACATCTGCCCAGACTCACGATGGCAGTCCAGTAAACTTGGGATAATACAGGGATGCTGGCAGGTGTAACTGATTGTAGGAGGAGTCAGAAATGGGGGTGCAGAGGAAGATTGACGTGGGAATTTAAACCCAGACATGGCAGCCATTGGGGGGAAACCACGTGGTCTTAGCAAGAGTACAGATCCCCTTACAGCTTTGCAAGGGGGAAAACACGTGGTCTTAGTGAGTGTAAACTGCTTAGCAGCTTTGGTGAAGGAGGGGACCACAAGGTTTTGCCAGAGTGCACACCTCCACAGCTCTGGTGGAAGAAAGAAGAAACTTTGCCTGGAAAAATGGGTACAAAGAACTCTTGCCAGTAGACCATGAGAAGGTGCCACATGGCTTTGGATTAATTGGATATCCTGCCTGAATGGCGACACAACTGATAGTGCCAGCAGCCTGGAAACACGGACCTGTGCTCTTTCCCTAAGTTACAGTACCCTAAATTAGGGCAGGGGGGAAGACAGGAGCTGCTGAGTGCATCTGTGGGTATCTTAAAGAACTTTGATATTTTAATGAAGAAGTTAGGTCATTGCTTTAAGTCTGTATAGCCTTAAATAAACATTTCCTTTCCTTTTCATAAATCTCTGGCATTGAGAGATATCTTTGCAATTGGTGTGGACACACGAGCCCAATAGGTGGTCCAGACGGTATTAATATACCATCCTCCAGAGTCCAGGCCCCTGTATGTGTATGTGACTGTTCTGTAACACTTGTGGTTGTAGGAAACAGGTTTGTTTAGAGGCAGAATGAAAATGACAGTGAGAGTGAGGCAGCTTAAGAATTTGGCATGTGTTTAGAAAACTCTTATTTGAATTTTTAGGAGAACATTAGAAATTCAGGGAAGATGAAATCGACTTAAAAGACAAACTTTTTTCTACAGTCAAAACAACAGGAAATGGAAAATAAAAAGTACATACTGTAATCCAGTCCATGTTGATTCTACAAGGAGTAAAAGGAGAAGGATCAATGTGGGCAGCTGGCTGCAGCTTTCACAGCTCAACAGCAGGCTTGCTTCAAAAGAATAAAGGAGCTATAGAGAGAAAGAAAGTGGGACATAAGAGGAAGCAGCATTGGATCAAACTTCTGAGAAAAAGGAGGTGGAAGAAAATATTTCTGTATCATTATACAGTATAATTTTGGGCCTGGAAACTCTCAATCTGAGGCAAGGTGGCTTCTTGGGCAGGGCAGGGCCAGGGAACACAAATGTCACCATTGAATCCCTGAGAGTAGAGGCTTTGGAAGTACTAATTACTCAGCACAAATTCAGAACCTACTGACATTTTGCTGGGAGGTCAGGCCCTAAGAGGAAGCATGTCCACACAGCTTTCTATTTCCATTAAGCAGAGAGAAAGATCTATTTAGATGTGAATAAGACTAAGTCCTCTGCTGATGGAAAACCTGCAAATATTTTCCATACCACTTAGAATAAATTCTAACCCTCTACCTGGTCTTCGATGCCTTGTATTTTCAGATATTTGTTCCCTTCTGTCTTAGCTTCACATGTATCCCTTTTACTACACTCTTCTGTCATGTTATCTGTTTATTTCTTATACAAGTGTATATTGAAACCTGTGATATGACATACACTGGCTTTAGATAGTCTCTGAGAAATCTTTGTTGTCTGATCTAGTCTTCTCAACCTAGACTGTGGGAAACTTGGCAGGAGCCAAGGTGGAGAAATCTTTTTTAAAAAATATATTTTATTGATTATGCTATAACAGTTGTCCCATTTTTCCCCCTTCACTCCCCTCCACCCTGCACACCCCCCCACCCACATTTCCCCCCTTTAGTTCATGTCCATAGGTCATACATATAAGTTCTTTGGCTTCTACATTTCCTACACTATTCTTAACCTCCCCCTGTCTATTTTCTACCTACCATCTATGCTACTTATTTTCTGTACCCTTTCCCCCTCTCTCCCTGTCCCACTCCTCTGTTGATAACCTTCCACGTGATCTCCAATTCTGTCATTCTGTTCCTGTTCTAGCTGTTTGCTTAATTTGCTTTTGTTTTAGGTGTGGTTGTTAATAATTGTGAGTTTGCTGTCATTTTACTGTTCATATTTTTTATATATTTTTTCTTAAATGCCTTTAACATTTCATATAATAAGGGTTTGGTGATGATGAACTCCTTTAACTTGACCTTATCTGAGAAGCACTTTATATGCCCTTCCATTCTAAATGAAAGCATTGCTGGATAGAGCAATCTTGGATGTAGGCCCTTGACTTTCATGATCTGGAATACTTCTTTCCAGCCCCTTCTTGTTTGTAGGGTCTCTTTTGAGAAACCATCTGACAGTCTGATGGGAACTCCTTTGTAGGTAACTGTCCCCTTATCTCTTGCTGCTTCTAGAATTCTCTCCTTATCTTTAATCTTGGCTAATGCAATTATGATGTGCCTTGGTGTGTTCCTCCTTGGGTCCAACTTCTTCGGGACTCTCTGAGCTTCCTGGACTTCCTGGAAGTCTCTTTCCTTTGCCAGAATGGGTAAGTTCTCCTTTATTATTTGTTCAACTAAGTTTTCCACTTGTTGCTCTTCCTCTTCTCCTTCTGGTAACCCTATAATTTGGATGTTGGAATGTTTAAAGATGTCCTGGAGGTTCCTAAGCCTCTCCTTATTTTTTTGAATTCTTGTTTCTTCATTCTTTTCTGGTTGGATGTTTCTTTTTTCCTTCTGGTCCACACCATTGATTTGAGTACCAGTTTCCTCCCCATCTCTATTGGTTCCCTGTACATTTTCTTTTATTTCACTTAGCATAGCCTTCATTTTTTAAATCTAATTTGTGACCTAATTCAACCAATTCTGTGATCATCCTGATTACCAGTGTTTCGAATGGTGCATCTGATAGTTTGGCTATCTCTTTGTTGCTTAGTTGTATTTTTTCTGGAGCTTTGATCTATTCTTTCATTTGGGCCATTTTTGTTTTGTTTTGTTTTGATAAGCCTGTTACATAGTGAGGGGTGGAGCCTTAGATATTCACTGGAGCACAGCCACCCATGTTGCTGTATTGTGATGCTGTATGTGGGGAAGGGGCCCAAGAGGAAACAATGGTGCTTGCTCTGCTCCCTGCTGGATTTCAGTCACTTCCCCCACTTTCCACAATCAAATTGGGCCCTTCTGTTGCTGACTCCCATGTGGGTGGGTTGAAGGACCCTGTGGGGTTCTCCAACAAACTCTCCTGTGAGGCTGGGAGTTTCTTCCACTGCTGGCTCAACCTCCACAGGTGTTTTCAATCAGTGATTTGAGGCTTTATTTTTCTGCGCTGGGGCCCTAGGTTGCACAGTCAGTCCTCCCCAGTTGTTTCTCCTGGTTTATCTGCTCACAAATGTGGAGCTGCCTGCCCCACCAGCCACTGCCTTGCTGGTCAGCTGCAGCCTTGCATGTGCTGCTCCACAATCTGCTGCCTCACTGGGTCCACCAGCTTCCCCCTTGCCTGCCCTGGTCCTCCAGCCACCACCTTGTTGCAAGTCCTCTCCGCCCGGTTGCCCATTCTTCTACTGGTTTGGGTGAGTGTGTCTTCTTTAACTCGTTGGTTGTAGGACTTCCATACAGTTTGATTTTCTGTCAGTTCTGGTTGTTTTTTTGTTTTTAAATTGTTGTTGTCCTTTTTTTGGATGTACGAGTAGGCACAGTGTGTCTACTACACCTCCATCTTGGCCAGCTGAGAAATCTTGCTTGTCAGTCTCTTTGAGGCTATATTTGTTATATATTGGGTGTGTGTCTCATGTTGTGGGAAGGGAGCCAACTATAACTGAATTTCAGCACACTTTGAAAGAGGGAGCAGTGGAAGCTTTTTATGGCCTTACTGGAGGCAGCTCTTTGTCTCACATCAAGCAGACAGCAGACCTCCTTCTTGTCCCTGATGAAGGAGTAATACTGAAGATGTAGGGGGAAGTTTGGGTCACTCTACCTCTCCTAGTGTTTTGTCTGTTGTGTCTGAGTTGTTGTCGGCTGAGCTTCAGAAAGATGAGTTGCTAGATACTGTAACTACTTATTCCTGCTTGTGTGTGTAAATTGTCTAATACTAGGACTTATTTAAGATTGCTTGAGCTGAAAATAAGTAATTACTTTAATACAGTCTTTGGTAATATGGGTAGTTCCATCTTTGCACCTCAGTGTAGCTCTCTGGGTTGTATCTTACAGAACTGGAGTACATTTAACTACAAACTTATGAAAAAATAATTGGACTAAATGAAGCAGACAATAATAGGATTAAGATAAATGTTTTAATACAGCACTACCAGAGGCTGTATGAGGCCAAATTCACTCCCTGTTTGCTCCCTAAGATTTGTGGATAAGAAAATGGGCATATATTAAACTTGGCAAGCTAAGGGAAAACCTGCATGTGAAGTCTTACAAACTCAGAGACCTAAAGTAATCGCCTAGGATAATCTAAAATCAAATATTCCTAAGTAAAAGTGAGTCATGGAAGATAGTCATGCTCAGGCTGATATCTTCTTTGACAAGGGTCAATATTTACCTTAACTGAGTCTAGTGTTTTTTTGCATCTATCATAACACATGTTTGAAATGTCAGAGTAATCCCCTTTTCCAGATCCATGAGGGCACAATCTCTCCCTAGAACATTAGAACACAGCACCCCTCAGTGTTATCTTGTACTCCCTTATACCATTTCTATGTTCTGTAAATGTTAATTTTTAACTATTTTGTACCAACTAATGTAAAAGAAGTATTTGTCTCTTCCTTGCACTTTTTATTCAGTCTCAGAGATTTCCCTGTTCCCTAATATACCACCAATGAATTTCATGTAATCCTAGTTAAGCCTCTTCCTTTGATTATAATATATAAAATAAGGTACAAAACTCCAACTCTCTAGGACATTTTCAAAATCCATTGAGATTTTGCTTCCCAGCAATTGTCATCAGTTTGACTAAAACAAACTCATAAAAATTCTTACAGATTTGGGCATAAGAAAGTCTATGGATTAAAGATACTCAAACAAGTCTGTTTTGCCCCAGTGTGAAGAAATTTAAAAGACTGAAAGGAAGAGGTCACAATGAAAAAAACCTGACCAGTAATAGCTTGGGACTGTAGTCAGGCTGGTTAAATCAAGTTAAAGATTATTATTAACAGGCCAGGGACCCTTGGCTTAACCTTTTGCTGGGAACCCAAAGCCTTTTTACCTGAGCCAGTAAAAGGGGATCAGGGGGTAGACAAGAGAAACTTTTAAGAATCCTAGAAATGGGAATTCCTGAACTGTGATATAAAAATCCATTGGTAAAGCCTGGCTGAGACAACAGTTAGGTTAACAAATGTGGATATGTAAGGAATGACAAGTTTAGAAAAACTGAAATGTTTAAACAGGCTGTATTTTTTTTAAAAAGGGTTGTATTAACTTTACTTGACTGCATCTATTTTACTTGAACTTATTGTAGAATAGACAACATGTCTCATTGGGGAACATGAAGGTTGTCAGTTCTTTCTTTTGGCCATCAGAGGAAAAGACTCTGCAAGGATTCATGGAATTATTTAGTAATGCCAGAAATATTTATTGTTTGTGTTAGTGTTATGGGAGAAACTTGGTTCTTCTTGCTGACACAGTAAAGAATTACAGATCAGCAAAGTCTATGACTATGAGTATATAAGCAAAGTTATTGGTGATACATTCTCATGGGAGAGAATGGGCCTTGCAGGGGTGGGGGAGAAAGACAAGAACATCAGGTCCTCTGTTCTGAGGACTTATATAGTTGGTGGGATGGGGATAAAAAAGTACATATTAATTGATGAGTAAAGGTAGTGCCAGCTTTCCTGGGGGAACATGTGTGGGGGTCTACTAGCCTGAAGTCTTATCTTGCCCTGGACCATGTTTGGTCATTTTGTTGTAAAACAGATACATAACAGGAGGTAGTTAATTAAAGTTGAAGCAGTTACCCAAAATTATTTATGGGCTCTTTCTGTAAGCACTAGGGACTTCTTTGTAAAACAGATAGTGACCAGAGGTAGGCAATTAACCCAGGTCGTTTTGTGGGCTTTTTTTGGGGGGCCCTGTAAACCCCCTTTTTTCCCCCCTTCTAGACCTTGGGATGAGTACAGAGTCTCAAAGAATTTCTTTCCCCAATAGTGGAAATGATGCATACGTAAAATTATAAGGGTTCCCTTCCTCCAGTGCTAGCATGGTATTTCTTATGATGTTGGAACATCTGGCAATATTATTGGACCAGGCTCAGGACTGCTGAGTTAGTGGGTGAAACATGTCTCCTTTCTCCTCTCTGCCTTGGTTCTCTATTTATCCCACCTAACACCAGCTAAAACCTGACAAAATATTTCAAAGAATTTAGTAACTTTTTGATCAGATTTGGCTAAATTAAAAACTAATGTCAGAGCCTGAAAAAAAATGTACCAAGAGAAAAGAAACATTCCAAAAATGGGGGGATAAATTTGTCAGTCCTTTGCCAACATTTAGATGGCAACTCAATTCTTGAGGTATTAAAAACAACTGTCCTTTTTTGCAGGTCCAGAGGTGTGGCTCTAGTAACAACTCAAAATCCATAATTTTTTACAGTCTTTACAGGTCCAGAGGTGTGGCTCTAGTAACAATTCAAAGTGCATCATTTTTTTTTATATTTCCTAAACCTCCCCTATTTATCTCAAAATGTCTATATGTGATTGGCTTTATGAAACCAAAGTCATTCTACGAGAAGATTGCATTTCTTTTTACATACCCTCAAGGACTCTTATTTGGGCCACCTTTTAAAATGTGCTTTAGGAAAATGTGGACATACAAAACCTGACAAGTTCAGGGGAGGCCTGGATAACAGCCTTACAAACTCTGAGACCTAAAGTAATCCAAACAATGGTATGAAATTATAACTTATTAATTAAAATCAGGTCCTGGTGGGCAGTCATTGCCCTAGCATAGGATCTTCCATGACAAAAGTCAATCTTTACCTTGATTGATCCTGTTTATTGTCCCTTTGCATCTATAATAAACACACCTTTGGAATGTTAAATAACTTCTTTTTCCAAACTCCTGCTAAACAACCACACCAGAGAGAGACCACAAATCCCCTTATTGTTTCTATTATATTAATTGCTGACTGTTTACTATCCTGTACCAACTTATGTAAATGAAGTATGTGTCTATTATTTTACCCTTTTATCCAATCCCAAAGATTTTCCTGCTTTGCTTTCTCTCACCTCCAGTGGATTTCATGTAACTCCCTTGTGCCTCCTCTTTTCATTGTAATGTATAAAATAATGTGCAAAACTGCCATTTTCCAGAGTGTTTTCTCAATCCATTGAAGTTTTTCTTCTTGGCAATCATCATCAGTTTGGCTTAAATAAACTTACAAAAATTCCCAACAGATTTGAGTTTCTTCCACTGATAAATGTAATTCTTATTAAAAGAAAAAATACTAAATATAGCCATCTGAGAAAATCAATTCCAGATGTTCTCTTCTAAATTAGTGGGTTTTGTGTTTTGTTGCCTCTTTCATGGCTAAAAGAGATCTCTGTGTCTGTCTGTATGTTCATGTATGTTGTATTTTCTATTTCCAAATTGTAACAGGGTGCAGCCAAGAGGGAGCCCCAAAGAGGGATCAAGGACCCCCTACATGCTGCACACCCCTCCCCCTGACAGAGCATAACTGGGAGGCAACTTTCCCTGGTTACAGTGCCTGCGTGAGAGCTGGGAGATGATTGGCTCCATGCCAGGGGGCCATGCCTTCCCAGACTCACCATGGCAACCAAGTATGGGAGCCTTTGGGGTGTGTGGCTGACTGTGGGAGGAGCCAGAAATGGAGCTGCAGAGGAAGATGCCTGAGTATAAAAGAGAGGATGTGGCAGCCATTGAGGGGAGATCCACACGGACTTGGAAGAGTGCAGACCCCTTTGCAGCTTTGCAAGGGAAGAGCCACGTGGACTTGGAAGAGTGAAGACCCCTTTTTGGCACTGGTGGAGTAGGAGAGAGCCACGTGGCAGTGGGGAAGAGCCATATGGTCCAAGCCAGAGTGTGGATCCCCTCGCAGCATTGTAGGGAGCAGATCCACGAGGCTTGGTGAGAGTGCAGATCCCCACACCTCTGGTGGAGGAAAGAAGAGGCTTTGCCTGGATGGCAACACAACTGATGGTGCCAGCAACCTGGAGACGTGGACATGTGCTGCTTTTCATGATTTATGGTAGCCCAGAAAAGGGCAGGGGGAGAAGGAAGCACTGTGGGCACCAGTAGTTATCCTAAAGGACTTTGATAGTTTAATGGGGACATTGGGTCACTACTTTAAGTCTGTATAGCCTTAAATAAACCTTTCCTTTCCTTTTCACAAATCTCTGGCATTGAGAGATATCTTTCTGATTGGTGGCGGACAGATGAGCCCAGTAGGTGGTCTGGATGGTATTAGTATACTGTCCTCCGGAGTCCAGGCCACTATGTATGTGTGTGACTGTTCTGTAAGAACAGTTTTTGGTGACTCCAGGTGGGCCAAATATTGCCCCCCGCCTTGGACCTCTGTTCTGTAACACTCCTCCTTTCTCTCTGCTACATAGTATTCCATCGTGTAAATGTACCAGAGTATTTTCATCCATTCATTTACTGATGGGCACTTAGGTTGCTTCCAGCACTTAGCTATTGTAAATTGTGTTGCTCTGAACATTGGTGTGCATAGGTTCTTATGGTTTGGTGTTTCAGGGTTCTTAGAATATAATTCCAAAAGTGGAATTGTCACAGGTAGGCACAGGTAACCAGGTTCTTGGTAATCGGGACAAAGAATTGAACCGAACACCCAGAGTTTATAGGAGAGAACATGGGAGCAGGCCAATTCCAAGCAGACATTGACCTCATGGGCTGGACAGATTCTGTTCTTATAGGGAAGATCCTTCCTGGCTAGTTTTGGCAGGCTTTTATTGCGCCTGTACAGGTAGTTGTATTGTTGCGGAAAAACAGACTCTTACACGATCTGGGGTGATGGAATAAGTGTGGACCCAGAGGAGGCAGTCTCCAAATTCTGGGCCCTGAGGAGGGGTTAGGTGGGTGGCTAAATACTCTTACAGTGAAAAGAGAAGAGGAGGGGTCGCGATACAAGCAAGGGGGTGGGCATAGATGTAAACCATCTGGGGCCTGGGACAAGGTCAGCAGGAAACTATCTAAGGCCTGAGACAGAGAGGAACAAGCAGGGGCATAAATTATCTGAGGCCTGCTGCATATCTGGGGCTCTGAGGCCTGCTGCATACCTTGGGCCCAAGACAGAGAGTTAGCTTTATTTCCTATGACAGTATTACTTTAAAGCTACTGCACATGTGGACTCCCATGACTTTCTCTGATTGGCTGCCAGGGAAGGGGGTCCCACAATGTTACCTAGTTGACACCTCCTTCTCCTGGGATCCCCCTGTACTAGGTTCACCTTTCCCTTCACCAGAGAATTATAGCTCTCCATGTTAGAGATTGGTGAAAAGGAAAAGAATTATTTATTCAAGTTATATAAACTTAAGAGTAATGACTTAATGTCTTCATCAAAATCCCAAAGTCCCTTAAAACACCCACAAACACACACAGTCCTTCTTTCCCCCTTTGCCCAGTCCAAGGTACTGTATCTCAGGAAAGGAGATAGAAAGCCACATGGTGGTTCTCTGCTAAAGCTGCATGATGATTCTTCTCATGGTTGCAGCGGTTGCGGGGGTGGGGTCCCCAACTCTGGCCAAAGCCACGTAGTTCTCTTTGCTAAAGCTACATGGTGATTCTCTTTCACAGGGCTGCGGGAGTCCCCATTCTGGCCAAATGCATGTGGTTCTCTCTCCAATGGCTGCTGCATCCGTGTTTAAATCCCTGTGGCAATCTGTAACCAGGGGGAGTTGCCTCCCTCTTATGTCTTGGGTGGAAGTCACTCCCTTCTCCCTGGCTCAAAGCATGGCCACAGCTATTTAACATCTATGAAAACAGTTAAAGACTACAGATATGTTAAATGACCATGCCAGAGGTTAGCTGCAAAGCTGTTGCTATGCAAAACAGCTCTCAATGGCCCTGCTCCATTTGTCCCTTCACCCAACTCACACCTGTGGGGGGGAAGGGGTGAGAACATCTTAATGTTTCCTGGACACCTTGAGTTCTGGACCCCATTCCAAATTCCTTTTGGGGGTCTTTCTCTTGGCTGCACCCTGTATCAGAATTGCTGGGACAAAAGGCAGTTCCATTTTCAGTTTTCTGAGGAAATTCCATACTGTTTTCCATAGTGGCTTCACCAGTCTGCATTCCCACCAACAGTGCATAAGGGTTTCCTTTTCTCCACATTCTCTCCAACACTTGTTTGTTGAATTATTTGTGATGGCCATTCTCACTGGTGTGAAGTAGTATCTCACTGTGGTTTTAATTTGCATCTCTCTGATAGCTAGTGATGCTGAACATCTTTTCCTATGTCTCTGGGTCCTTTGTGTGTCCTCCGTGGAAAAGTGTCTGTTCAAGTGTTTTGCCCATTTTTTTAATTGTTTTTTTTTTTTTTTGTCTTCCTGGAGTGGAGTCGTGTGAGTTCTTTATATATTTTGGAGATTAAACCCTTGTCTGAAGTATCATTGGCAAATATGCTTTCCCATATGTTTGGTTCTTTTTTCATTTTAATGCTGTCTTCTTTAGCCATGCAGAAACTTTTTATTTTTATGAGGCCCCATTTATTTATTCTTTCCTTTACCTCCCTTGCTCTAGGGGATGTGTCAGTGAAAATATTGCTGCATGGAATATCTTAAATTTCCCTGACTATATTCTTCTCTAGGACTTTCATGGTGTCAGAACTTATATTTAAATCTTTTATCCACCTTAAATTTCTTTTTGTATGTGGTGTAAGTTGGTGATTGAGTTTCCTTTTTCTCAATGTAGCTGTCCAGCTCTCCCAACACCATTTGTTGAAGAGTCTGTTTTTACTCCATTTTATGTTTCTGCCCCTTATGTCAAATATTAACTGACTGCAGAGACTTGGGTTTATTTCTGGGCCCTCAATTCTCTTTCATTGTTCTATGTGTCTGTTCTTATGCCAGTACCAGGCTGTTTTGATTACAGTGGCCTTGTAGTACAGTTTTATATCAGGTATTGTGATCCCTCCTACTTTGTTCTTCTTTCTCAAAATTGGTACAGTTATTAAAGATTGTTTATGGTTTCATATACATTTTTGAAGTGTTTGTTCTATATCTGTGAAATATGCCATTGGTACTTTAATAGGTATTGCATTGAATCTACAAATTGCTTTGGGTATTATGGACCTTTTAATGATAATTCTTTCAATCCATGAGCATAGCATTACAGAACAGGGCCAAGGGCGGGGGTATAACATACTATTATGGAAAGGACCCCCCACTAGGTTCACTATGTCTGCTGCCAGAGGAAAGATGTCTCTCAGTGCCAGAGATTTGTGAAAAGGAAACAAAATATTTATTTTAAGCTATTCAAACTTAAAGTAGTGAACTAATGTCATCATTAAAATATTAAAGTTTTTTAGGATACCCACAGATGCACACAGTCCTTCTTTCTCCCTCTGCCCTAATATGGGGTACCGTATCTCAGGAAAAAAAGTAGAAGTCCATGATTCAGGCTCCTGGCACCATCAGCTGTGTTGCCGCCAGGATCTCCAGTTAATCTAAAGTCATGTGGCACCTTCTTATGACCCACCAGAAAGAGTTATTTCACTCCTTTTCTTTTAGGCAAAGTCTCTCCTGCTTCCTAACCAATGTGGAAAAAGGGAGCACACCAAAGCCTCGTGGTTCTCTTCCTGCCAAAGCTGTGGGGGTCCCCACTCTGGCCAAAACCTTGTGGTTCTCTCTTCTCATGGCTTCTGAGTCTGGGTTTAAATTCCCACACCAACCTTCCTCTGTACCCCCATTTTCAACTCTGTCTACCATCAGTTATACCTGTCAGCATTCCTGAATTATTCCAAATTTACTGGGCTGCCATCATGAGTCTGGGCAGGTGTGGCCCCATGTCATGGAGTCAATCTTCTCTAAGCTCTCACGCAGTCATTGTAACTTAGGGGACCTGGCCCCCAGTTATGTCTTGGGTGGAAGTCACTTCCATCCCCCTGGCTCAGAGCACAGCCACAGCTATTTAACATATCTATGTAACCAGTTAAAGGTTAGAGATATGTTAAATGACCATGCCAGAGGTTAGCTGCAAAGCTGTTGCTGTATAAAACAGCCCTGCAAGTTACTGCTCCATGTTTTCGTTTCCCCAACTCACACCTGTGGAGGGGGAGGGGTGAGGACATCCTATATGTCTTTCTATTTTCTGGATACCTTGAGTTCTGGACCCCATTCCAAATCTCTATTTGGGCACCCCACCCCCCCGGGCTGCACCCTGTTACAATAGTACATACTTCCATTTGTTTGTGTCTTCCTTAATTTCTCCAGTTATGAAGTTTTCTGAGTACAGGTCTTTTACATCCTTGGTTTGGTTTATTCCTAGGTACTTTTTTTGTTGTTGTTGCTATAATAAATGGGATTTTTTTTCTTGATTTCTGTTTCTGATATTTCATTGTTGGTGTAAAAAATGCCTTTGATTTCTGAATATTGGCTTTGTGTCCTGCTGTTTTGCCAAGTTCACTTATTTGGTCAAGTAGTAGTTGGTGGAGTCCATAGGATTTTCTATGTACATTATCATGTCATCTTCAAACAATGACAGTTTTGCCTCCCTTTCATTTTGGATGCCTTTTATTTCCTTTTCTTGTCTGATAGCTATGGCTAGGACTTCCAGCACTATGCTGAATAGAAGTGGTGAAAGTAGACATCCTTGTCTTGTTCCTAGGAAAGATTTTAGTTTCCTCCCATTGTGTAAGATGTTGGCTATAGGTCTCTCCTATATAGCCTTTATCATGTTGAGGAATGCTCCCTCTATTTCCACTTTGCTGAGTGTTTTCATCATAAATGGCTGCTGTGCTTTATCAAATGCCTTTTCTGCATATATTGATGTGATCATGTGATTTTTGTCTTTTGCTTATGAAATGCATTATGTTTATTGATTTGCAAATATTGTACCATCCTTGCATCCCTGGGATGAATCCCACTTGATCATGGAACACTGTACACCCTTAACTTAGGCATAGATGGTTGAGACTAGGAAAATAAAACCAGTGATATAGTATAAAATTAGAGGAGATTATAGCTTTCTTATATAGCAAAGGTTATGAAATAGAATTAATACATGTCTGATGACACAGAAACATAACCAGGAGGAGTTAATTTGCCCAAGGATTTTTTGTCTCCTATAGGAGAAATGGTATTTGCTTGAGAGTGGTAAAAAAAAATGGAGATGAAAGTAAAGTTTAGTGTGTATCTCAGATTGTTTTTTTGGTAAGTTCCCCATGGATCCATTCTTCAAAGTTATGGAGATTTAGGGTGATAGGTAGAAGTCAAATAAAATGTATTTTTGAACAACTTGGCTGTATAGGGAGGACAAGCAAACCTTTTCCAAAGTACCAAAGGCTTGGTACTCCACTGAGTTTGGAAGAGATCAATTTCCTCTCCTTCTTGTGGAGATATAGCAAACTCTGTTGCTTTCAGGACTCAAGAGAAACCAACTAACCTTAGCACTTGAAGGCAGCTTTGGGGACCTTAAAGAAAGATCTGTGGAGTGAACATTGCAGAGGGCAGTAGTGGCAGCAAGAGGAAGAGGAGTTTTGTGAGTTTTAGAAAAGTAGATGTCAGTACAAGTTCAAGAACAGCCGACACTCATATGGACACTACTAGAGACATGCAGAAACAACTAAGTCAACTCTAGGGTCATGGAAGGATCATTAATGTTTCCCCCTAATGTAATTCAATTCTCTTTTCTAGTCTGGTGATGTTGGGAAGAGGCAGATGTTGCAGAAAAATCAATAGAGACTGAGTAATCCAAGGCTTTACTTTGACCCGGCACATAAGCACATACTAAGACATAATAATCAAGTTGTCAAAACAGAAAAAAAGATAAAATTGTATGAGATTTTGAAATATTAAGGGACTCTGAAAAGAACTTCAAGAAGCAACCAGAACAGACACTAGTTCATTTATCTTACAGGGATTAAGAATTCTCCCTTTATTTAGGGAACTGAAATGGAAGAAACAAATCATTATATTTGGTCTAACCTGAAAAGTCAAGTAATTATGACTGCATAGGTATAATAAACATACTGTTTTCATTATCGAATGTGAGTTCTGTTACCCTCAAAGTGATAGGGGACTCAAGACTTGGAAAATTTTAGTTTAAGGTAGATAGTTAATAAGCCTAGTAGGTAATGCATATGTTAAAGCTATTGTTTCAGGAACTGCAAGTATGGCCCACCACACCTGGAGAGACAGTGGATCTCCTGGGGTATAGCTGGAGATATCCCAGCCATTATGTTTCATGGAGAAATAGATGCCTGCTCACCCACAGGGGACAGCTAACTACCTGGGGAAAGAATGCTGCAGTTTTTCAATCTAATTTTTCCTGAATTCAAAACCTCTTACCACGCCTTGTTCTCTGTTATAAAAAGGCTGCCTTGGAAGGAAATGTAGGATGGTCTGCTAGGGTATGAACCCACTGTCTTCTCAGATCACTAGCCATCTGAATAAAGTGCCCATAAAGTTTCAATCCCTGTCTCTGCTTATTGGGTTCAGTATGTGACAGGCAGCACAAATGTTGGTCTTTTCTGGTTTCAACAGGATCCATTTGCTGTTTTTCTAAAGATTTTTTGATAAAGAGGTTTCAGGTATTCTTGTTTTGACAGCATTTGACCAAATAGACCCATATTTTAAGGTTAAAATAATGGCATCCAGAGAGAATAAAACAAGGTAATAAACTCAATTCGTAGAACTTTGTCATTGTGAAGATTATTTCTCTTGGGAGATGCCACTGTTAGTTGAATGAATCACATTATTTTATACAGAACATGTATGCAGCATAAATCACTAAATCATCAATTTATGCAGTAAATATAAATTTTACTCAAGAAACTGGGGATAGCAAGAAATGCCACATCTCTATTTGCTTTAAGTCAAATTAAATAAATCTCTGGGCTTCTGTCCCATAGAGTTGCTGAATACTCTAACTTAGTTATTGGGATTCTTTTCCCAACGACCTATGTTCATGTAAAGTATCCAGAAGTCTTTTTTTAACATATCAGTGTCAAGGAGGCCCACTAGGTATTGCCAAGATGCCCATTCTTCAAGCTCTTTTGGACCCTTGTATTCTGCAGCACTTACTTCTGCCAAATAAACAAGAATCTAGGTTGGGAATCCTAAGAATCTCAAGGTACACACCATCATCTCAGCTCTAGTCCCTTCCCAGATGGTTGACAGGGAGTGAATGTCCACTGGATCTTCTGGCCTTAGCCCCCTCTCCGTCTGGGAATTCTCATTCATATGTTGACCTCCCTCAACTCTCAGAATCATCTCTGCAAGAGCTCACATTTTTGGCAAACACAGATTCTATAGGAGATTATTTCCAACAGCTTTGGCTGCTTGCCTTACAAACCTTCCCCTGACACAGGGTAGTTCAATGTTATTTATTTGCAATAGGGATATATCCCAGTATATTGATCAATAGCTATAGCAAATTATCTCAGGGTGTATCCTGCCTTGTTTTTTCAACATACTGTGATTTCATGTGCCAGACTCTGGACATGGTACTGAGAATATAATAGGTGAATATGACACAGGCCTTATCACTGTCTTCAAGGCTGTGGCAACAGGACAATATGCACATGTCAATAGCCAAGAACAACATAGTTGAAAAGTTTAGGGATTCACCTAATCAGAGTTAGGAGGTGTAGAAATCATGCTTAGAACATGTTTCATGTAAGTTGAGAATAAAGCAAAAGTTAGCTGGTCAAATGAGGATGTGAGTAGGAATGAACAACATGTGCAAACATCTGGGGTAAGAGATGCTCGCATGTTTTATGAATTGAAAAATCAATGTGTGGGATGCTGAGGTTCAATGCAGGGTGTGGCAAGAAATAAAGATAGAGGGTTAAATATGAATCAGTGAGAAGCTTGTATGCATGCTAATATCCTTAGATTTAAGGGGGTTGTCTGACTGAACACTCATCCCAATGTTAATTTTCTTGCTTTACTTTTCTACAGAAACTGGAAAGTTAACATACTCAACTTCTTAACCTCTTTTGAATTTAGTCACATTTGCCAGGTAACCCAGTTCTGGCCAATTGATACTAAGGAGAAGTCTGAAGTGGTGCTATTTTATTTACTTCCTCTTCCTGCCTGGAATGGAAATAAGGACTACAGGTCATCATAGGGACGGTAGAGCAGGAGACAGAACAATTTTGCTTCTCAGATGGCATTGTGGAGCCATTGTACTAGCGCTGAAATTCTTCCCCAATACTGCTTATAGAGTGATTGAATAAAACTGCATTTGGGTAACCTATGATAATTGAGATTCATGCAAATGTATGCAAAGCCTAATAGAGAGGGCCAATAGAATATTTTAAATGTCAGAGTTAATATGTTGATTTTAGAATGATTGTTCTGGCTTCTTTATAAAAACTTTTGGAGGGGGACAAAGTTTGGCGTGAGGACGCAAATGAGAGGTTATCTGGAAATTCAGGTAGGAGATGACAGCAGCTGGAGTAGGTCTAATGTAATAGAGTTCAAGAGACAGACTTGAGAAATGCTTATGAGGGAAGAAATAAGCAGAGGTTTTGAAGACAAAGCATTTGAGAGAAAGGTTTCTGGCTGAATCATTGGGCAGAATGAATGGTCTACTTTAAACTGTTTGCTTCTATATAATTGTGGGGTACAACACCATTTTCACATTTTCAATCATTTCCTTAAATGGTGGGTTGATGCATTTTTTATTATTGTTCAAGTACAGTTGTCTCCAATTTTACCCCACCACACCCAACCGCCACACCCATCCCTGCCTTCCATCCTCAAAACTACCCCATTGGCTTTCTCCAAGTGTCCTTTATATATGCTCCTTGATGGCCCTTCCCCTATTATCCCTCTCCCCCTTCCACTCTAGTAACTGTCAGTTTGATCTTTATTTCAATATCTCTGGTTGTCTTTTGCTTGCTTGTCTGTTTTGTTAATTAGGTTCTACTTATAGGTGAGAACATATGGTATTTCTCTTTCAATACCTGCCTTATTTACTTAGCATGCTTTCCAGTTCTATCCATGCTGTCGTGAAGTATGGGAACTCCTTCTTTCTTTCTGCTGTGTAATATTCCATTGTGTAAATGTACAGGTGCTTTTTGATTCACTCATTTACTGATGGGCACTTAAGTTGCCTCCAGCACTTGGCTATTGTTGATTGTGTTGCTATGAAAATTGGGGTCCTTAGGGTCTGTTGAATTGGTTTTTTAGGATCCCTTGGGTACAATCCCAACAGTGGTACTGCCAGGTCAAAAGAAAGTTCCATTTTCAGTTTTCTGAGGAAATTCCATACTGTTTTCCATAGGGGCTGCACCAGTTTGCATTCACCCCAACAGTGCACTCTTGCCAACACTAGTTGTTTATATGTGTTTATGATGGCCATATGTTGTTTATGATTTGTTTATGATGGCCATTCTCACTGGTTTGAAGTGGTATCTCATTGTGATTTTAATTTGCATCTCTCTGATGGCTAGTGATGCTGGGCATCTTTTCATGTCTCTGGTACTCTGTATGTCCTCCTTGGAGAAGCGTCTGCTCAGGTCCTTTGCCCATTTTTATTTGTTTTTTAAAAATATATTTTATTGATTATGCTATTACAGTTGTCCCATTTCCCCCCTTCATTCCCCTCTGCCCTGCACACCCCCTCCCACTCATATTCCCTCCTTTAGTTCACATCCATGGGTCATACATATAAGTTTTTTTGGCTTCTATATTTCCTATACTATTAACCTCCCCCTGTCTATTTTCTACCTACCATTTATGCTACTTATTCTGTGTACCTTTTCCCTCTCTCTCTCCTTCCCATTCCCCCGCTGATAACACTCCATGTGATCTCTATTTCTGTGATTCTATTCCTGTTGTAGTTGTTTGGTTAGTTTGTTTTTGTTCTTGTTTTATGTGTGGTTGTTAATAACTGTGAATTTGCTGTCAGTTTACTGTTCATATTTTTTATCTTCTTTTTCTTAGATAAGTCCCTTTAACATTTCATATAATAAGGGCTTGGTGATAATGAACTCCTTTAACTTGACCTTATCTGGGAAGCACTTTATCTGCCCTTCCATTCTAAGTGAAAGCTTTGCTGGATAGAGTAATCTTGGATGTAGGCCCTTGCCTTTCATGACTTGGAATACTTCTTTCCAGCCCCTTCTTGCTTGTGAGATTTCTTTTGAGAAATCAGCTGATAGTGTAATGGGAACTCCTTTGTAGGTAACTCTCTCATTTTCTCTTGCTGCTTTTAAGATTCTCTCCTTATCTTTAATCTTGGTTAATGTAATTGTGATGTGCCTTGATGTGTGCCTACTTTAGTCAAAGATCTTTGGGACTCTCTGAGCTTCCTGGACTTCCCGGAAGTCTCTTCTTTTGCCAGATTAATAAATTCTCCTTCATTATGTTTTCAAATAAGTTTTCAATTTCTTACTCTTTCTCTTCTCCTTCTGGAGCCTCTATAATTTGGATGTTGGAATGTTTAAAGATGTCCTGGAGATTCCTAAGGTTCTCTTCATGTTTTTGAATTCTTGTTCTTTATTTTGTTCTTGTTGAATGTTTCTTTCTTCCTTCTGGTCCACATCATTGATTTGAGTCCCAGTTTCCTTCCTATTACTGTTGGCTCATTGTACATTTTCCTTTATTTCACTTAGCATAGTCTTCTTTTTTTCATCTAATTTGTGACCATATTCAACCAATTCTGTGATCATTCTGATTACCAGTGTTTTGAACTCTGCATCTGATAGGTTGGCTATCTTTTCTGGAGATTTGATCTATTCTTTCATTTGGGCCGTCATTGTTTGTCTTGGTGCACCTGTTATCTTGTAAGGGATGGAGCCTTATGGATTTTCCAGGGCATGGTCACCCTCATCACTATGCAATGTCGCTGTATGTGGGGTGGGGTCAGAGAGGGAACAATGCTCCTAGCTTGGCTGTCACCCGACTTTGTGGCACTTCCCTTGCTTCCCACAAGCAGATTGGGCCCTTCTGGTGGTGATTCTCAGGTGGGTTTGCCTTGAGTATGTCCTAGGACCCTGTGAGTCTCCCCAGCAAAGCTCCTGTGAGGCTGGAAGTTTCTTCCTGCCTTGCAATTCCCAATTGGATTTTACAGCCAGATGTTTTGTGGCTTTGGTGTCCTGAACTAGAACCCTGGGTTGCATGATCTGGCTTGCTCTCCAGTTGTTCCTCCTGGCTTAGCTGTGTGCAAATATGGGACCATTGGTCCACCATCTGCTGCCTCACTTGGTCTGTTGCCTTTCCATGTATCCTCTCTGTCCTGGCTATCTCTCTGCCCCGCCTACCACCTGGATGAATGTTTCTTCTTTAACTCCTTGGTTGTCAGGCTTCCACACAGTTTGATATTCTGGCAGTTTTGGTTGCTTTTTGTTTTTAAATTTGTTGTTGTCCTTTTGGTTGTTGAGGAAGTGAAGCATATGTACCTACACCTTCATTTTGACTTTAGCCTTAATTGATGTAGGATGTTATTTCTTATTTTCCATGAACACAGTACATGCTTTTGCTTATCTGTATCTTCTTCTGTTTCTTCAGTGTCACATAATTTTCTGAGTAAAAATCTTTTACATTCTTTGCTAAATTTATTTGTATTTTAATTAGTTTTGATGCAGTTGTAAATGGGAATGGTTTCTTATTTGCCCCTTTCTGGCAGTTTATTATTGCTTTACACAAATACTTCTGATTTCTTCACATTTACTTCGTATCCTTCTACTTTACTGAATTTATTTATTTGTTCTATAGTTATTTTTTGTGGAATCTTTGGGTTTTTCTATATACAGTATTACATCATCTCCAAATAATGACAATTTGACTTTGTTTTTTAAAAAGGTTAGATGCCTTTTTTTAAAATTGATTTTTGTGGCTAAGACTTTCTGAAATGTGCTGAATTAAGTAATGAACGTGGGCATCCTGTCTTTTTACTGATCTTAAGGAAAACCCTTTTAATTTTTACCCATTGAGTATGATGTTTACTGTGGGTTTGTCATACATGGTCTTTATACTGTTGAGATATACTCCCTCAGTTTCCACTTTGCTGAGAGTTTTTAGCATAAATGTTTGTTGAATTTTATCATTCTTTCTTAGGCATCTATTGATATGATATTGTGATTTTTATACTTCATTTTGTTTATGTCTTGCATCACTTTTATTGATTTACTTATTTTATACCAGCCTTGCACTGCAGGAATATATCACACTTGATCATGCTGTATAATATTTTCAATGTTTTACCAGATCCAGTTTACTAATACTTTGTTGAGGATTTTAGCAATTATATTCATCGGGTATAACATTCTCTTTCTATTGTCTTTATCTAGTTTTTTAATTCAGACAATGTTGACCTTGTAAAATGAGCTTGGAATGCTTTCCTCTTGAATTTTTGAAATAGTTTGAGAAGAATAGGTGTTTGTTCTTCTTTGAATGTTGGGTAAAATTTTTCTATGAAGCAATTTTTCCAGGAGTTTTGTTTGCTGTGAGTTTTTTAATAAATTACTGCTTTGATTTTGTTAGTTGCAATTAGTCTATTCAGGTATTCTGATTCTTCTTGATTCTGTTTTGGCAGATTGTACATATTTAGGAATTCACCAGTGTTTCCACATTGTCCCATTTTTTGGCATAGTTGTAATATTTTCTTACAATCCTTTTTATTTCTGTGGTGTCAGTTGTTCATTTTCCTTTTTTATTTCTGATTTTATTTACTTGGACACTCAATATTTTTCTCTGTGAGTCTTATTAAAGGTTTGTCAATTCTTATCTTTTCAAGGGACCAGTTCTTGGTTTCATTGATAAATATGTTAATTTTAGTCTCTGTCAGTTATTTCTGTTCTACTCTTCATATTTTTCTTTCAACTTACTCTGGGCTTTGCTTGTTGTTCTTCCAGTTTTTTTAGGCGTAAGGGTTATATTGTTTATCTGAGATGTTTCTGGTTACTTGAAGTAGGCCTGTAATGTTCATTTTCATTTACTCATGATAAGTTTTGATTTCTTTCTTGATGTTATTTTTGTACCCAGTAATTGTTTTGTAATATGTTCTTTAACTTCCATGTGTTTTTGTTTTATTTTTTACTTCATTGGATTTCTAATTTTATACCATTATAATTATCAAAGATGCTCAATATATTTTCAGTCTTCAAGAATGTATTGACTTATTTTGTGTCCCAACCTGGGGTCTCCCCTAGAGAATGTTCCATGTGCACTAGAAAAGAATGCATATTTTGGTGCTTTGGGATGACATTTTCTGTAAATATCAGTAAAATTCATCTGGTTTAGTGTTGACCATTATGGCTGCTCTTTCCTTGTTGGTTTTCTTTCTGGTAGTTTTATCCATTAATGTCAATGTGGTGTTAAAATTTCCTACTATGACTGCATTTCTGTATCTCTCTCTTTTAATGTTTGTTCATTAGATTCCACATATGAGTGATATCATATGGCACTTGACTTTCTCTCGCTGGCATATTTTACCAAGCATAATGTTCTCCAGGTCTATCCAGGCTGTCACAAAGGGTAAATCTTTTTTTTCTTTTTATGGCCAGACAATATTCCATTGTGAAAATGTACCACAACTGTTTTATTCACTCATCTAATGTTAAACACTTGGGCTGCATGCAATTCTTGGCTATTGTAAATAACACTGCAATGGACACAGGGGTGTGTATATATATTTTTAATTAGTGTTCCAGATTTATTTGGATACATTTCCAGAAGTGGAATCATTGGATCATTAGGCAGTTCCATTCTTAATTTTTTGATGTAATTCCATGCCACTTTCCACAGTGGCTGCACAGTCTACATTCTCACCAACAGTGCACTAGGTTCCCTTTTCTCCACATCCTCACCAGCACTTGTTTGTTGATTTATTGATGATAGCCATTTTGACTCATGAGGGGTGATATGTCATTGTGGTTTTAATTTGTGTTTCTCTGATGATTAGTGATGTTGAGCATCTTTCAATAGGTCACCCATATGCCCTCTTTGGAAAAGTGTCCTTTCAGGTCCTTTGCTCATCTTTTAAAATTAGATTTTTTTTTGGTGCTGAGTTTCATAAGTTCCTTATACATTTTAGATATTAACCCCTTATCAGATGTATCAGCAAATAAGTTCTTTTAATCAGTGAGTTGTCTTTTCAGTTTGTTGATGGTTTCCCTTGCCATGAAAAACCTTTTTAGTTTGATGTAGTCATGTGTGTTTATTTTTTTTTCTTTTGGTTCCCTTGTCCAAAGATATATATATTTTAAAAAATGTCACTTCAAGAAATATCTGGGATTTTACTGATATGTTTTCTTCCAGAATTTAATGGTTTTGAGTCTAACATGTAAGACCTTAATCCATTTTTAGTTTATTCCTCTATGTAGTATAAGAAGGTGTTCAAGTTTCATTTTTTTGCATGTATCTGTCCTTCACCCAGCACTATTTATTAAATAAACTATCTCTAGCCCACTGTACATTTTTGATGCCTATGTCAAATATTAATTGAGTATAAGTGTGTAAATTTATTTCTGGACTCTTTATTCTATTCCATTGACCTGTATGTCTGTTCTGTGCCAGTACCATGCTGTTTTGATTACTATGGCTTATAGTATAGCTTGATATTATGTAGCGTGATGCCTCTAGATATATTCTTCTTTCTGTAAGATCACTCTAATAGTTCTGTGATACCTCCATAGTATTTTTATAGGGTTAGCATTCATTCTACAAATTGCTGTGGGTAGTATAGATATTTTAATTATGTATATTCATATCTGTGAACACAGTATATGTATCTTCTTAGTTTCTTTCTTCAGTTTTATAATTTTCTAAGTACAAGCCTTTTATATTTCTGGTTAAATTTATTCCTAGGTATTTTATTCTTTTTAAAGCAATTTTAAATGGGATTGTTTATTAATGTTACTTTTTGATAGCTCACTATTGGCATAGAAAATGCAATTTCTAGATATTAATTTTGTATCTTTCTACTTTATGAAATTCATTTATCAGTTCTAGTAGTTTCTTGGTGGTTTCTTTAGGGTGCTCTCTATAAAATATCATGTTATCTGCAAGTAATGGCAGTTTTTCTTGTTATTTCCAATTTGGAAGCTTTTTTATTTTTCTTGTTTGATTGCTGTGTCTAGGAGCTCCAGTACTATGTTGAATAAGAGTGCTGAGAGAGGATATCCATGTCTTTTCCCAATAAAAGGGACATGTGTAGATATTGACCATTGTGTATGATGTTGGCAGTGTATTTGTTATATATGGCCATTATTAACTTGAGTATATTTTCTCTATTCTCACTTCACTGAGATTTTTTTATTATAAATGTGTGCTGGATATTATCAAATGCTTTTTTTTCATCTGTTGATATAATCATTTCATTTTTTAACCTTTATGTGTTAATGTGGTATATCACCTTTATTGACTCGTGAATACTGTACCAACCTTGCATTCCCAGAATAAATCACACTTGATTATGGTGTATGATCTTTTTGATGTGTTGCTGTATTTGGTTACTAATATTTTGTTGAAAATTTTAGCCTGTATATTCATCAGAGATGTTGGCCTATAATTTCCTTTCACTTTATTGTCTGTATCTGTTTGGGATTTAGGACAATGCTGACCTTATAAAGTAAGAATTGGAGTCTTCATTCTTAATTTTTTTTGAATAATGTGAATAGTGGTATTGATTCTTCTTGGTATAATTTTTCACATTCACCCATGAAGCCATCTGGTTCAGGGCTTTTGTGTTTAAGCTTTACTATTACTGCCTCAATTTCACTAGTTGTAATTTGTCTATACAGATTTTTTATATGTTTTCCAGATATAGTGTTGGAATATTGTATGTTTCTAACACTTTTTCTATTTCATGAGGATTATCCAGCTATTAGCATATTGTTTTCATACTATTTTATTACAATTCTTTGTAATTTTTGGACTCAGTTGCTACTTCTCTTTCATTTCTAATTGTATGTATTTAAGTATTCTATTTTTCTTTTTCTTTTCCCTTTTTTTGAAGAATCTGGTTAAAGGCTTGTCAATCTTGTTTATTTTTTAAAAAAGAAAACAACTCTTGGATTCATTGATGCTTTTATATTGTTATTGTAGATTATTTTGTATATTTCTGCTCTGATTTTCATTATTTCCTTCCTTCCACCAACTTTGGTCTCTGTTTGTTGTTCTATTTCAAGTTACTTTAAGTGAAAAGTTAGATAGCTTAAATGAGTGGTTTCTTGTTTTTGAGATAGGCCTGTACTGCTATGAATTTCCCTCATAGTACTGCTTTCCTTGTGTCCAACAGATTTTGGGATGTTGTGTTCTCATTTTTTCTTGTTTCAAAGTATCTTTAGATTTTTCCCTTGATTTTTTTGTTAACTCATTCATTGTATAATAACATGCTATTTAGCATTCATATCTTAGTGTATTTTTCAGGTTTTTTGTGATTAATTTTTCGTTTTGTATTGTTATGGTGACAGAAGATACTTGCTAAAACTTCAATAATCTTAAATTTACTGTCTTGTTTGCTGTCCCAATATGTAGTCTAATCTAGAAAACTTTCCATGTGCACTTGAAAAAAATATGTGTTCTGCTGCTTTGTGATAAAATGGTCTGAAAATATTAATTAAATCCATTTGAACTAATGAGTCATTTTAGTTTGTCATCTCCTTTTGATTTTCATTCTGGAAGATTTATTCACTGATGCCAATGGGGTGTGAAAATCCCCTCTATGACTGTATTTATGTCAGTCTCACCCTTCATGTCGATCAAGATTTGCTTTGCATACTTAGGTGCTCCTATGTTAAGTGCATAAATGTTTATTAGGTTTATATCCTTTTGTTGCATTGTTCCCTTTATTATTATGTAGAGTTCTTCTTTCTCTTTTAATATATAGCCTGGTTTTTAAAGTGTATTTTGTTGGATATAAGTATTACTACCCCAGCTTCTTTTTTCTTTCCACTTGCATGAAAGTTTTTTCTTCACTTTACTTTTAGTCTGTGTGTATCTTTTGTTTTGGGGTGGGTCTTTGGAGACTGCGTATATATGGGTCTTGTTTTCTTATCTATTCAGCTACCCTGTGTCTTTGATTGCATTATTTAAGCCATTCACATTTACAGTGATTCTTTTTTAAAGATTTATTTATTTATTTTAGAAAGAGGGAAAGAAAGGGAGAAAGAGAGGGAAAGAAACATCAATGTGTGGTTGCCTCTTGTGCATTTCCAACTGGGGACCTGGCCTGCAACCGAGATATGTGCCCTGACTGGAAATCAAACCGGTGACTCTTTGGTTTGCGGATATGCTCTCAATCCACTGAGCAACACACGCCAGTGCTGATTATTTACATGTACATATTTATTGACATTTTATTTTGTAACCACGTTTCCCTCCCTCCCTCCCTCTCTTTCCATCCCTCCCTCTCTCCCTCCCTCCTTCCTTCCTTCCTTCCTTCCTTCCTTCCTTCCTTCCTTCCTTCCTTCCTTCCTTCTTTCCTTCCTTCTCCTTCCCACAAGCCCTTTAGTTTTTTTGCAATACTGGTTTGGTGGTAACAATCTTCTTCAGCTTTTTCTCATCTGGGAAATTCGTTATTGCTCCTTCAATTTTAAACGATAGCCTTGCTGGGTAAAATAGTCTTTATTGTAGGCCCTTGCTTTTCATTACATTGAATATTTCATGCTATTTATTTAAGGCCTGAAATGTGTCTGTTGAGAAATCAGATGCCAGATTTATGAGTGCTTCCTTCTAGGTATGTAACTGCCTTTCTCTTGTGTCTTTTAAGATTTTCTCCTTGTCTTTAAGCTTTGGCATTTGAATTGTGATATGTCTTATTGTATGCCTCTTTGGAACCATCTTGTTTGGGATTCTCTGCACTTCCTGGACTTGTTCATCTTATTCTTTCACCAAGTTAGGGAAATTATTACTCATTTTATCTTCAAATAGTTTCTTGTTTTTTAATTTGTTTTGTTTTGAGGTTTTTTTTTTTCTCTCTCTTCTTCTGGTATCCCTATTATGCAGATGTTGTTATGCTTCACATGGTCCTAAACATTCTGTTAAACTATCCTCATTTTTAAATTATTTTTTCTGCTATTTTTAGTTTTTTTTCCTACCGTGTCTTCCAAAGCACTGATTTGATTCTCTGCTTCATCCAACCTACTGTTTGTTCCTTTCACTGTAGTATTTATTCCAGGTATTGAATTCCTAATGTGTGACTTGTTTTTTTGGAGGAAGAGGGGTCTCTCTGTGTTTTTACATGCTGTTGAGCATCTTTTTAATGATTAATTTGAACTCTATAACAGATAAATTTCTTGCTTCCATTTCATTTAGCTCATCTTCTTGATAATTCTCTTGTGTTTTTCATTTGGGGCCTGCTTCTTTGTCTTCCCATTTTGATTGCCCATTTGTTTATATGTATTAGGTAAATCTGCAAAGACTTTAATGCAGCTCTGTGTCAGACATTGCCTGTGATTGGCCCTGAACAACCTATTTGGAGATACCAGCAATCCCCAGTTTGTGGCACACATCCTACCATCTAAATGTGGTGATGTGGTTTCTTCTGTAAGAAACCTTGGTTATTAGCCTTTTCTTCCAACTAGTCCTTGTTTGCTTGTTAAGAATAATTTTTCTATAATTTAGTTGTGTTTTCAATTTGGTCCTAGAAGCAGGTAGCTTACACCTACTCTGCCACCATCTTTGATCCAAGTTCCCATTTTTGACATTCGTAATATAATGTAACTTAAAGAAGGCCTTTTTATGTTGAGCGGTCTGTTTCCTTCTTGGAGTTGAGGATCTAGCCTTTTCCAAAGATCTGAAAATTTATTATGAACTATTTGTTTGAATAGGCTCTCTGTCCCCTTCTCTATTAATTGTATGTTTATCATATTTGTATTTCTCTTTGTGATATAATCAGATATTTCTCCTGGATTTATTTCCATTTTTTAAAAATGTTCAAGTCCCTCTCTTCTTCCCTCTGCATCATTTCCAGTTTTTCTGTTTTTGATATCACTAACACTTTCCTCCATCTGGTCAGCTCTACTTCCTGTGCTCTCTAGCTTATTTGTTTTTTAAATCATCACACACGGACATTTTGTAATTGCTTTTAGAAAGAGAGGAAGGGTGAGAAAGGGGAGAGATAGATTAGATAGATAGATAGATAGATAGATAGATAGATAGATAGATATGAGAAAGTAATATCAATTAGTTGCCTACTGTACATGTCCCAACTGGGGATTAACACCATGACCTAAGTATGTCCCCTGACTGGTAATTGAACACACAACCTTTCAGTGTGTGGGACAACATTCCAATCAACCAAACTACACTGACCAAGGCACCAGTTCATTCTTGATCTCTCTTATTAAGTTCTTCATCTCCAGAGATTCTGTTTGGATTATTTTTAACATCTCAGTCTCTTTGGTAAAGTACTCATTTTGTTGATTTGTTTTCTAAGCTCATTAAACTGCCTTACTGTATTTTCTTGAAACTCATTAAGTTTTTCAGAACTACAATCTTGAATTTTCTGTTATTTATATAACATAGTTCTATGTCTTTAAGTTTGTTTTCTCCCTTTGTTTTTTTCTGAGCTGCCTCACTACCTTGGTTATTCATGCCATTTGATGGATTTCTTCTCTGTCTAGGCATCTCTGTTGTGTATGAGTGTATAAATGGAAAATAAGAAAAGTTTTTAAAAATTATTTTACAGTAGGTGGTGCTGAATCATAGTTTTGTTTTAGCTCTTGAACTTCTCTGGCTTCTCAGATATTCACATGGTAGTGTTCCTTGGCAGGTTGATGCCTCCTTTGTGATCAGCTCACTGGTCCCAAGGGAACAACCCCATAAGGGAATGCAATGTGCAATGGGGCTACAAATGCATAAGATCTCAGTGCTGTGCCCAATAGCCAGACACTGCCATTGGTATACTTGTGATGCATGGGGGTGAAGTAGGTGGCGGAACCTGGCAGTCTTCTTTATTGTCTGCCCTCCTGGTAATGGTAAACTCGGAACTCTATCGGGTCTCCTCTACATTCTGGCTCCAATGACAGAGTGCACCTTGTTACATCCACCAGTTGCGACAACAAACATTGGAGACTTTCAGGGTTTCGAAGATGTTACTTTATTGGCCAAAGTTTTACCTGCGCAGAGGCGAACTCTCCCAATGTGTCCGGAGACACAGTGCTTCTAAGAGCTGCAAATGAGAGTTGCACCAACGCTTACAACTAAGGGTCTTTTATGAGAGCGAGCAAGCAAGCGTTTTACAGAAGCAAATGTGGCAGTTAGCTATTGGTTAGTCATATGCATGATCGGCACGTGGACAATTATATGATTGGTTCAGATCAACATGCCAGGCTCGTGGACAGTCTGTGCTCTGAGGCTTGGGTTATAACAAAAAAATTTCCAGTTGAGCAACTAAACTAGTCCTGCCATTATGTTCTACTTCCTGGAACATTCTGTAACTTCCCATTTTCTAAGCCTAGGGAGGTTTTGCACTTTGCAAACCCATCCCCACACACCCTATGCTTAAGAAAAATGATGATTTTGTAGTACAAGTTCTTGGATTTTCAGGTACATGCTCCACAATCCAATACAATGGATGAACAGAAATGAGCTCTGGAATGTTATGGGAAGCTAGGCTCAGCCATGTTTATGTATTGAGCAGGGAATCTTTTGTTGAGTTTTATACCTGTTGAAATTATTAAGTCTGCAAGGGGAGGAACCAAGGAGATATTTCATGTAGCCATTCCTTTGACATCACTTCAAAACTCTTTTTAAAAAAAAATATTTGAGGTTAGTTCTTTTTATTTAAAGGTGAAAAGTTCCTGTGATACAAGATTTATGTGTATATACAAGAAAATATCTTAGAAGTCAAATACTATAAACCAGCAAAATTCCCCAGATATGGTGGTTAGTAGTTTTTCAGTGTTGGAGATCAAAGGATGTATATATTCTGTCATTTGGCTTATAGTTTGCAAATTCTGAACAGAGCAATACTATTAGTGCCAGGCTTCTGTACCAGAAGAATGGGAATATTAATGTAGAATGGCAGAGAATAAGAAGCTGATATTTTAGATATATTATTATTAAGGGCTACCTTTATTTCTTAGTTTTTAAAAATGATATTGTTTCAAATGTTAAACAATAGCTCTCTTTCTGTGGATGAATTTGCACTGAGATAACTGTCTTGACTTAACTTCCCTTGTGTTGAGCCCAAAGCTTCAAAGTTACTACCCTCAAGATAATACCTGGGACTTCTGGCCAAGATAGAGGCATAGGTACATACACTGTGCCTCCTCGCACAATCCAGAGAAAGACAACAACAAATTTAAAAACAAAAGATGGCAAGAACTGACAGAGGGTTGAACTGTATGGAAGTCTGACAACCAAGGAGTTAAAGAAGAAACATTTATCCAGACCAGTAGGAGGGACAGAGATAGGCAGCCAAATGGAGAACACTCACAGAAGGGTGGTATCTGGAGGACTGGGGTGGGTAAGGTGGTGGCTGGCAGAGCAGGCAGTCCCACATTTGCATATGGGCAGACCTGTAGGAACAGTTGGGGAACAGGATGGACTGTGAAACCTGGGATTCCAGTGCAGGAAACTGAGGCCTCAAAATTACTGACTGAAAAAGTCTATGAGCATTGTCATGGTGGGAAAGATTCCAAGCCTCAGAGGAAAGTTTTTTGGAGAGACCCACAGGGTCCTAGAATGTATACAAAACCACCTACCTGGAAAATCAGCACCAGAAGGGCCCAATTTGCTTGTGAACAGCCACAGAAGTGACTAAAAGCCAACAGAGAGCTAAACAAGTGGCATTGTTCCCTCTCAGAACCCTCCCCCACATGCAGCACAACAACACAGCAATGTGGGTGGCCCCACCCTTGCTAATACCTAAGACTCCACCCCTTACTATGTAACAGGCCCACCGAGACAAAAAAAAAAAATGACTCAAATGAAAGAATAGGTCAAAGCTCCAGAAAAAATACAACTAAGAGATGAAGAGCCAACCTATCTGATGCTCTTCTATTTTGCAACAATTCAAAACACTGGAAATCAGGATGCTCACATAATTGGTTGAGCATGGTTGCAAAATAGAAGAAAAAGTGGTGGCTACGAAAAGTAATATAAAAAAATATACACAGGGAACCAACAGTGACAGGAAGGAAACTGGTACCCAAATCAATGGTTTGGAGCACAAGGAAAAAAGAAATATTCGACCAGAACAGAATGAAGAAACAAGGATTCAAAAAAATGAGGAGAGACTTGGGAACCTCAAGGAAAACTTCAAACATTCCAACATCTGAGTCATAGGGGTGTCAGAAGGAGAAGAGGAAGAGCAAGAAATGGAAAAGTTATGTGAAGGAATGATGAAGGAAAATTTATCCAGTCTGTCAAGGAAGGCAGAATTCCAGGAAGCACTGGTTGAATTCCCAGTCAGGACATGAGCCTGAACTGCGGGCTGGGTTGCAGGCCAGGTTCCACTTGTATGATTCCATTATACCTTGAATGGGACAATTCATGGAGACAGAAATTGGAACACAGGGGCTGGGGGAGGGGAAGATAGAGAGCTGTTGCTTGAGTACAGAATTTCTGTTTGGGGTAATGAAGACACAGTTGTTCTCAGAGAGTCCCAGAGAAGTTGGGTTCAAGGAAGCACACACCAAGGCACATCATAATTATATTACCCAGTACTGGAGATAAGGAGAGAGCCTTAAAGGTGACAGGAGAGGGGGAAGCAGTTACCTGCAGAGGAGTTCCCTTAAGACTATCAGCTGATTTTGCAAAAGAAACCTTCCAGGCAAGAAGGGACTGGGAAGAAGTATTCAAAGTCATGAAAGACAAGGACCTACTTCCAAGATTACTCTATCTGGTGAAGATATCATTTAGGATGAATGGGCAGATAAAGTGCTTCACAGATAAGGTCCCATTAAAAGAGTTCATCATCACCAAGCCCTTATTATATAAAATGTTAAAAGGACATTTTAGAAAGACATTCTAAAGAAAGGACATTCTAAGAAAAAGAAGATAAAATATATCAACAGTAAAATGACAACAAACTCACAATTATCAACAACCAAACCTAAAAAAAGAACAAACAAAGGAAACAACTAGAATAGGAACAAATCACATAAGTGGAGATCACATGGAGGGTTATCAATGAGAAAGAGGAGGGGAAGAATGGGGAGAAAGGTACAGGGAATAAGTAGCATAAATGGTAGGTACAAAATAGACAGAGGGAGGTTAAGAATAGTATGGGAAATGGAGAAGCCAAAGAACTAATATGTATGACCCACAGACATAAACTAAGGGGGGAGTATGTGGGCTGGCAGGGGTGTGCAGGGCAGAGGGAAATAAAAGGGGGAAAGTGGGACAACAAAATAGCATAATTAATAAAATATATTAAAAATAGAAATAGATGGCATAGGGCATGTTCAGAGTGGTATGGACATAGACATGGAGACAACTGTATTTGAATAATAATTTAAAAAATTAAAAAATATAAAAATAAAATAAAAATATAAGTTAAAATTTAAAAAAATTAAAAAGATAATGTAGTAGAAATTTAAAAGTGTAGATAGAGATTGAAGCTGGCACTCTGCATCAGCCCCTGATGCCTCCCTGCTGGCTTCCCGGCTCCCGACTATCTGTTCCGGACCTCTGATAACTCCCTGCTGGCCCCTGGGCTCCAGATGACTACCTGTTAACTAGTTGACTCTCTGTCTTGGACTCAGTTAATCTCTTACTATCTCTTTGTCCCGGCCCCCGGCAGTTTTTGCCCTCTGCTTCTGTCTTGGCTTCCACATTCCTGCTTGTACCACGAGACCTCTCCCCTTCCCACTTTGTTGCAAAAGTATTTAACCACCCTCCTGACCCCTCCTCGGTGCCCAGAATTTGGAAGCTGTCTCCTCTGGGCCCACGCATGTAATAAAGGCTTACTCCGTCACCCCAGATCATGTAAGAGTTTGTTTTTCTGCAACAATAATACCTGGGATTTTCATAAAGATAGTCTTGTTCCACCTTCAGAGCAAATATTTTTTTTCTAAAAAAACTAATTTTTATTCAACCAGGGGAAAAATTATCCTTGAATTCAATTTGGTCAGTAAATCTCATCCTAGAAATGGGAAAAGGCCCTCATGCACATATAGTAAGCTATTTCTTAAGGAAGGATTTCATGTTTTTCAGTTCAAAGGTTGGAGAAACAACCTTTCTTTGAATGCTGACACAACCTTTTCTTGAGACTTCTCTGAGGCCCCCAATTGTTAGTATCCTTAATGTAGAGTAAGTGGATTTTGTGTTAATTAAGAAATCAATAAACCAACTTTCCACTGCTAGTGTGACCTGAAGTTCCATGTAGTTGATGTTAAAGGAGCCATTATTTTGTAGTAAAGCCTATGGATTCCATCATTCCTGGTCACTATCTTCATTCTCAGGAATTTGCTGTGATTTTCTGTTGAACTTTTAGTATCCTGGACACTGACTTAAGATTAGGCAATTCTTTTTCTAGTTTTTTTTGTTTGCAATAGGCACACTGATTTGGGCCTAGTTTTGGGTGTCTTCTCAGTTGGACACTTGAGGGTGCGGAAGCAGGTCTTACCTTGTTTGTTGTCTTTTCATATCCTTCTGGTTTCAGAGCTATAGCCAGCATTTAGCCATGTAGCTTTATTCCTTGTCCTGCCCACTCCCCACATGCACATCTTGGAATCCTAATCTTGGCTACTGAAGATCTTAAAAGAAATTTATATCAATTGTGAAGTTGGCATCCCATAAGCGACATTAACTTTTGGACTTTCCTTTGAAATGCTGACACATTTTGAGTTATAAAGGCCATGTTAATGACCTTTAAGTTTTTAGGAGCTTCAGTAGCCTGGTCTGTGTACTGACAATAGAACTCACAAATTTACTCCAAGGAATCTGAAAGATTTTTCTCAGCTCATTTTTGAATGTTTGAACTTTACTGGAAAAAAAATTTTGTTTTCTTGGGTACTCCTTTCTTGAACCTGGCCAGAATACAACTCTGTAATGTTCAAGTTCAGTAAATCCCAGTCATTAATATTTCAGCAGGGGTCAATTGCAGGAATTAGCCCTAATTAGATTTTGAGCTTTGAGTTTTTTTAAATTGTGTTGATGTTTAGGTTCTAGTCTAGCTTTTTAAAAAAATGGTTTGGTATTTTTCAGCAGTGAGGAGAGTATTTAACATTTGCTGAATGTTCATCCAGATTGGTCAATAAGAAGTAAAGGTAAAAGCAAGAGACTTTTCACTCATTTTTTAAAAGATTTTATTTATTTATCTTTAGAGGGGAAGGGAAAGAGAGAGGGAGAGAAATATCAATGTATGGTTGCCTCTCATGCGTCCCCTCCTGGGAACTGGCCTGCAACCCAGGCATGTGCCCTGACTGGGAATTGAACTGCAGTTGTTCGGTTCCCAGGCCCACACTCAATCCACTGAGCTACACCAGCCAGGGGTGGTGAGGACTCTTTAAGAATGAAAAGTCTTCCCTTGCTGGTGTAGCTCAGTGGATTGGGCTGGGAACCAAACAACTGCAGTTCAATTCCCATTCAGGGCATATGCCTGGGTTGCAGGCCAGTTCCCAGGAGGGGACGCATGAGAGGCAACCATACATTGATATTTCTTTCCCTCTCTCCTTCCCTTCCCCTCTAAAGATAAATAAATAAAATCTTTTTTAAAAAGAAAAGAGTCCTCTCTGTACGTCAGTACAGTATTTACAAGTTAATGTGGTCTGAGGCGGAGAAAGAAGTGTATATCCATACTATTTCTGCTGGCTGGCCATTTCCATTTTGTTCTCCAATTAATATTGGTCTTAAAGGGTATTGCCATGCCTGGATTGGGAAAGTTCCCTGACCACATTGTATACCTCTTTTGGTATGAGAAGGAATGGCCATTTCAACATTGATAGTTTTGGGATTTTCTACTGATACATAAGAAAAGGGGGTGTTGACTGTACTGCAGCTTTGTTATTCCTATAAGGGGGTGGGGCAGTATGCATGGTAGCAGGAGTCAATGCTGAATTCAGTGGCATTATATAATCATAACCCTCTTCCTCTAAAGTGTTTTCCAACAGAATAGGCTGCATCAATTTTATGTCTTTTGTACCAAAAGTTAACATTTTATCTGAAGAGGTCTTTTCTGATATAGTAACATAATGCTTGTACATAGGGGATCTTGTCTTATTTCTGCTTCCTGTTACAAAATAGTTCTAGCTGTAAGATGATAATGTAATTTATAGATCTGTCCTCTGGCCAGTGTTCCTCTGAGTCTAAGTCATACTGTTGTCATACTACTCTGCAAACAAAAAAAATTCTTTATCTTTTCATGGTTCCATGAAATGTTCCCCAGTTCTGTAAAATACAGTCCAGGGGGCTGCATTGTATTATAGAAGTGGAATTACTCATATTATTAAGGCCCATAACAAAAATAATTTTATTTTAGCTTGAGCAATGTTAGATCAGTTTTAGGATTAAACAGTTGCTAGTGAATAAACAGTTGTAAATTATATCAGTTGGAAGAGTAGCAAGTCAGACTCAATACACTAGAAGCAGTACAAGTTGGGTGGCACAAACTTCCTGCTATATCTCAGACAATTAGTATTATTTGCTTAAAGGGGACGAACACGAAATCCACTAAATTTAGTCTATATGAGACAAGAGCTGCCTCAAATTAGGCTGGGATGAGCATCTGCTGCAAACTCATTCAGGGTTTGCTGAAATGCAGTCAGAATGGGCCCCTTTTTTTAGAAGATGAGGCTCACACAAATAATAAATAAGCAAATTAATAAACAAAACCTCTGGGTTCTGCTGAGTTTCCCCAAGTCTGGGAGAGAGGGGCAATCAAAACAAACTTACAAGATTATTTCCTCTCAGTTCCTACCACATTTTCCCATGTCTGGAAGAGGTAGCATAGACAAACAAGCTTTATGACTGGGTTTTCCATAGTCATGAGATCAAACAAACAAGCTAAGTTTTATCAGGAAAACTTTGTCTCCTTGTTCTCATTAATGTTTCCATGAGCATAGAAGAGGGTGGTTTTTTGGGGGGTCAGAGTCATGAAACCTTACAGAAGACATCTTTGATTTTTTAAAACAGAAAAATTCAAGTCTAGGCCTTTTAAATTCCTTGTTTCTTAGCTGCAAACAAAAGGGCTGTAGGTTAGGGACACTCAGTAACGATCAATCATCCAGTTTCTGACTCTGAGACAGCAGGTCAGGCAGCTGGTAAGCGGGGTCCTAATGTCAAGCCCAAGACTGGGGTCCCCAAACCCATAGACAAAAGGGAGCCCCATGTGGGGTGTCAAAATTGTTACCAGACTGAAGTGTCATACTTGCCTGTGAGCTTCAAAGCCCAGTAAATTTCAAACAGAAGCTTGTAAAAAAGAAAGTAGAAGTTTATTATTTGAGTAAGTGGCACCAATCTGTGAGTCACAGGTAAGCTAATGCTCAAAGACCAAACTCCCCAATGGCTTCCAGTGGTTGGGTTATATAGTGAAAAAATCATTAATCATAGTAGCTAAAAAAGTCAAGTTTGTAGGCTGTTTTGATTGGTTGGATCCAGAGTAAGAATGTCAGTCATGGCATTGTTCCTTCTGCTTCTGTGAGGGTGTGGTCTGTAGGTCATTCTCCTGGCACACAACTGAAGTGATGATGTTATTATTAGCTTGACCAAAAACTCTGCTTCTGTGGTCAATAGACCTGAGGCTTTATTCTTAAGATAGTTTGATGCTGACTAGAATCTGATGTCCTAAGGGCTTGATTATTAAGGGTGTGGATATGCAAGGGAGAGGGAAGTAGGTACATGAATCAGAATGCAGGAAAGGGAAAAAAGGCCACATTAAAAAAATAAAACCACATTAAAGAAACGAAGTTTTGTCCAGTTACACTAATCACCTCTTATTGCCAAATTTAACGGTCAATTCTAAGTTATTATGCTTATGATCTTGGCAATATTGATCCAAAAGATTATTTTCTTTAGAAACCATTTTTATGTGGCTTCTAGGATACACCCTCTCATTGTTTTTATACTTATTACTTTTTTCCTCTTAGTGTCATTTCTCATTCCTCTTTTGTCAATATATAACAATGATTGAAGTAAACACAAAATACTAATCATGTGGTAATTATAGAATAGGCTGTACTAAAAACTCATAGGAGATTCACATACTAAAAGTTTCCTTGTATTTTACAGACATCAGTGGTTGCAGCTCTTGCTTAACCAAGGAATGACCTTAACTATAAGAAATTGGGCAAGTACCAGCAACTCATATCAGAAGCAGAAACGCTTCCTGTACATCCTGTTCCCAGATGTCAACAGTGAAACTGCAGATAAAGCTATGAAACTACATGATGATGCACACAGGAGATAACACTGAAACCACCCTACTACAGAATTGAGAAATTGCTAATTGCCAGAAATTTCTTAGTTCCCTTCTTTCCAAGGTTCCCCTATGTAAACTAGCCAGGAGGCCTGAGATGCTAAGATGGGCTTTGAGATAAGAGTTCCCCATCTTCCAGGTTGTTGGCACCTGAATAAAAACACTTTTATGTATGTATGTATGTATGTATGTATGTATGTATTTAAATTGTTTTTATCATTGTTCAATTTCAGTTGTCTGCATTCCCCCCCCACTTTCCCCAACCCCAGCCAAACTCTCCTCCCTCCCTTGTTTCCACCCCCCCCCTTGGTTTTGTCCATGTGTCCTTTATAGTAGTTCCTGAAAATCCTTCCTCACCTTGTACCCTCCCCCTCCCCACTGGCTATTGTTAGATTGTTCTTTTTCTTAAGTTTTTCAAAATAAATGACTTTTATTTTATATTATTTTATTTAAATTATTTGATTGTTGTTCAATTATAGTTGTCTGTATTTTCTCCCCACCCCTCCTCCCACTCTCTTCAAACCCACTTCCCTCCCTTGCCTCCACCCTCCCCCTTGGTTTTGTCTATGAGTCCTTTATAGTAGTTCTGACTACCCTTCCCTCTTTCCCCCACCATTATCCCCTCCCACCTCCCCTCTGGCTATTGTTAGATTGTTCTTAATTTCAATGTCTCTGGGTATATTTTGTTTGCTTTTTTCTTTTGTTGATTATGTTCCAGTTAAAGGTGAGATCATATGACATTTGTCCCTCATCACCTGGCTAATTTCACTTAGCATAATGCTCTCCAGTTCCACCCACGCTGTCCCAAAAGGTAGGAGCTCCTTTTTTATCTCTGCTGCATAGTATTCCATTGTGTAACTGTATCACAGTTTTTTGTACACTCATTTACTGTTGGGCACCTACGTTGCTTCCAGCACTTGGCTATTGTAAATTGTGCTGCTATGAACATTGGGGTGCATAGGTTCTCTTGCATTGGTGTTTTAGGGCTCTTAGGATATAATCCCAGCAGTGAAATTGCCAGGTTAAAGGCAGTTCCATTTTTAGTTTTCTGAGGAAATTCCATACTGTTTTCCACAGTGGCTGCACCGATCTGCATTCCTACCGATAGTGCACTAGGGTTCCTTTTTCTCCACATCCTCTCCAACATTTGTTTGTTGATTTGTTTATGATGGCCATTTTGACAGGTGTGAAGTGGTATCTCATTATGGTTTTCAATTTGCATCTCTCTGATGGCTAGTGATGCTAAGCATCCATTTGTAGGTCTCTGGGCCCTCTGTAGGTCTTCCTTGGAAAAGTGTTCGTTCAAGTGTTTTGCCCATTTTTTAATTGTTTTTTTTTTTTGTCTTCCTGGAGTGGAGTCATGTGAGTTCTTTATATATTTTGGAGATCAAACCCTTGTCTGAGGCATCCTTGGCAAATATAAAACCACTTTTATTTATATTGGCACTTGCCTCTTAAGTATTGGCTTTGAAGTAGTGGATAGTTGGATTTACATTCAGTTACAAATCTTTTGATGTTTGATTGCTTCCACGTTCAGCCACAGCTCCTGTATTTATATTTACAACCTAGTGATCTCCTTTCTTAGATTTAAACACTTTCCAAGTTTAAGTCTCAAATCCATACTTTTTTCCACATTTTAAAGTTATGTGATTAAAAATCAGCTCATTACTTCCAGTGTAATGTTTAATTAAAATCTCAAAAGAATGTGTCCTCAACTAAAGTGGTCAACTCCTCACTCAAAGGTGCACCTTGTTCCAAACTGTCATTATTTTTAATGTGGACCACAGCAACAATTCTCCTACTGGTCTCTCCCTGCTTTCTCTTGGTCTCAAACAGTAACAGCCAGTATAAAGACTTTAATGTACAAATCAAATCAAATAATCTCTTTGCTGAGATATCCTTGCAATGGCTTTACATTTTATTTAAAATAAAATTGAAAGTGCTTACAAAAGCTTATAACACCATAATTTAAATATTTTCCTTAGTTTCTTTGGTTTCTATCATTAGCCATACGGTCCTTCTTGTCTTTTCTCACTCAGATAAGGTTAACCCCTTTTCAGGAATTTCCTGCTGTTCTTATTGTAGCCTGCTGCACTTTTCTCCCAGGTTCTTGTATGGCTGACTCACTCCTTCACTTTATTCATTTTTCTGCTAAAATGTCACCACAGAAAAGCCTTTCCTGACCACACAATCTAAATAAATTATCATTTCCAGATGCCAAGAATAACTGTCAATGTAAGGAACATCCAAATGTTTAGAGAATTTTTTATGTTATTTGACCAAACTGGTGGCAATTGCCAAGAAGCGAGATCTCAAGTGCTCTGAAGAATAACAGTCTTGCAGTTTATTTTATACATTTCAAATTAATTTTGAAGGAAACAGGAAAAATTACATGATTGTGTCATAAACAAGGTGGGGATTGGATTATAATATATTTAACCAGATTATGTGCTCTTTTGAGGGTGGTTATGTTTCTGAGGGATTCAAAAAAGAAGCATTTTAAAGGTGTGTTAGCCTAGGTGCATGGAAACAATGAACAGGGCTTGCTTAGGGCAAAGATAAACTTTTTAATAGTTTATTTTATTGTATTTTCATTACCACTTATCTCCCTCATGCTTTCTTTTACCTCTACTCACTCTTTTTTCTGCATTCACCACATTATATTCCATGACCATGAGTCCTTTTTTTTGTTTGTTCAGTCCCTCCACCCATCAAATCCCTCTTCACCAGAGCTTTCAGCCTGCTATCTATCTATACTAAATAAATTATATGTTGTAGCATAACTATATAGAATGACTTACCCAGTTAAAAATTTATGATCAGATTACCCTGTAAGGTTTCTTTTGGTCAAATGTATTATAGCACCTTTTAAAAAAATCCATATATCTATCCTTTTATTCTTTGATTTTGCTTTTCTTGAAACAATTATTGGTTTCCAAAATAACATAATGTATTACTTACATAGTTTTAAAATTATTTATGCTCTTCTTTGAATATGAGTTCCATAGTAGCAGAAAATTTATTTTGCTTACTGCTTGCTAACTTTAATGTTTTTTGCTTTCTTTTATTTATTGTTTAGTATATATACTGTGGGGGGAGCTCTGCCTGCAGAACCCCCACGTCCACCATGGATGAAAATAATGCTACCAAGACATGATCTGCTTGGGGAGGAAAGGCGGCTAATCTCTCAAAGGAGAAGGGCCAGGAGTCCCCTTCCTCAATGATATTTATTAGGTTCGCAAAACACAGAGATACAGGTAAAGCTCATCAATCAGTGTCAGGTGGCAAGAATCAAATAATAGATAACATTTCAAAGAAATCTGAGGGCTTAATATGAGTCAGTGTCTGTCAGGTAAGGGGGTTGCAAAAACGTTAGGAGACATACTCATTTCCTTCCCAGACCCTTATCATATGAATGAAAGCACTCTTAGCAAAGCAGGCTTCACAGGATTTTATGAATTCTTTCTTATGCCCAATCACCCTGGAACCCGCTCTAGCTGGCAGAGGGCTGCACCCCCTCCCCATCATAGGTTCAGGCTTAAGTGGATTACAGCCAAGAAGTGCTTCTCCCAGATGGAAGGGGGACTTGGGCTATGTCAAAATAGCCAGGGGATGAGTGTCCTTCACCCCCTTTTTGCTGCAGCACCCCGAGTCCTTCCTTGATGGCCTCCCACATGATTGTGTCTGGCTTGGGTTGCCCCTCCTCTGAGGGGTTTTACCCTTAGTCTCTGACTAACTGACCAAGCATTGGGGGCCAGAGATGTCAGAAGCAGCACTCTTGCCAGGGAGATAAGCTTTGTTTCCTTAGTGGCTCACAGTCTGGAGGTCGCTCACTCAGCCTTAGCCATGGGGGGCAGTTACAACTCCTGAAACCAGGCAGAATGGTTCCCAACATTTTTTGCTTCCTTTTACTTATTGTTTAGTATATATACAATTTCCCTTACCTTATTTTCAACATATTGTTTTGCTTCAGTTAGTAATATGGACTATGAAAACCATAAAACATATAATGGAGACTGTCACTTAATAAATAATAACATTGGTGGGCAATACTGTATATAAAATGATCAGAGAAGGAAACCTAACATTGAGGATTACTTCTGGCTTGAGTTGAGGCCCAAGTGGTAGAGAATAAACAAGCATAAATTAATGGATAAGGAATGAAAGAACTGTAGACTAAAAGGATAGCAAATATAAAGATCCTGAGTAGGAATAAACCTGGTATATTGATCATTAATGAATTAGTAACTCAGGGGATAGCTCATTTTTTTTTTCATTGCTCAAGTACAGTTGTCTCCATTTTCTCCCACCACATTTACCCACCCCACCCATCCCTACCTCCTACCCTGGAATCTACCCCCTTTGGCTTTGCCCATGTGTCCTTTATACATGTTCCTTGATGGCCTTTCCCCTATTATCCACTACTATCTCTCTCCTCTCTCCTCTCTGCTTACTGTCAGTTTGTTCTTTATTTCAACCAATGTCTCTGGTTATATTTTGTTTGCTTGTTTGTTTTATTGATTAGGTTCTACTTATAGGTGAAATCATACAGTATTTCTCTTTCACTGCCTGGCTTATTTCACTTAGCATAATGCTCTCCAGTTCTATCCAACCTGTCATGAAGGGTAGGAGATCCTTTCTCCTACATAGTATTCCATTGGGTAAATGTACCATAGTTTTTTGATCCACTCATTTACTCAAGGGCAATTAGGTTGCTTTCAGCACTTGGTTATTTTAAATTGTGCTGCTATGAACATTAGAGTAGCTAATTTTTTAATGGCATGGAGTAAAAAAAAAAAAGGACTTTATGGGCCATCATAAAGAATGTGGATTTTACCCTCGGCCAGTTTGGCTCATTTGATTGGGCATCACCCACCGACCAAAAGGTTGTCAGTTTGATTCCCAGTAGGGGCACATACATGGGTTGCAGTTTCGGTGTCTAGTTGAAGCAGCCAATTGATGATTCTTTTTCACATCAATGTTTCTCTACCTCTCTTTCTTCATCCCTTGCCCTCTCTCTATAACCAATAATTAAAAAATTAATTAAAAAACAATGTGGGCTTTATTCCAAATGCAATGGGAATCTAGTGAGTAGTTTTAATTTGGGAAAGAGCACAATTTCATTTATATTTTTAAAAGATAATGTCAGCTGACATATCAAGAATTGGGGAAAAGAACAAATATAGAGAAATAAATAGCAAGAGAAGACTGTTTCTGGATAAGAGTATTTTTGGTGGTGATGGAAGGAAATGGAAGGAAAGGGAGGGAAGAAGGTAAAATGGAGAAAAATAAGGGAAGGGTACAATGTGAAATTTGAAATAGAAATAAAAATATATAAAAATCTAAATGAAAAGAACAGAAAATAAAAGACAAAAATAGCGAATTGTGTGGAATACAACTGAAGAGAAAGGAGAAATGTTAAAAGGCTATGTGAGAGAAAAAATAACACAAATTGTGAAAAAAATTAAGTGGAGTTTTTCTCTGCAGAGCTTGGTGTTTTCCTTCTGTCTTCTCCTTCTGGATCCTCCTCTGGCTTTTTACCAACTTGAGGTCTGGACCAGGGGTGGGTGTTCCAACTTCTGGCAGCATTGCATGTTTAACCTTCATCTGCCACTAGAGAGTGCTTCTATTATGATTGGGAGGGTGAGACCCCTAGATCTCCCCTGGGAAGTGCTATGCAGGCTTATGGGGAAACTGTGGGTGTGTTCCCCCGACCCTGCATTACCCATCTGGTCTATCCCAGCTTATTTCCAATAATGTATAGTTTCCGATGAACTTGCTGGCCATTTCAAGGGAGGGGTCAATCTTTGTAAGAGGGTCAACTCTTTCCTACTTGGTGCTGATAGCAGCTAGGTGTGCTAGGTGAAGCTGAGCAGGGCACTGATTCCCCCATGCTGCACTGATTTCTGATCTCTCTGCCTTGCTGGCCTCAGTGGAATATGGCCCTAAAAACCAATGTATTTTGTCTCCCTGAGAGTAGTACAAAATAGGCCCTTTTGGCATTTTTCTTCCTGTTTTTCTCCTGTGGATATGTGCCCTGCAGGGAATTCTTAAGCCTGACCTGCCTGTTTTGCAGAGCTTCCCCATTAGATGCAGTGCTTATGATCCTGTAGAAAGTGGGGACTGGGTACATCTTTTCCTTCCCAGAGGTATGAACTCTGCCAGGAAAGGGGGCTCTGCCTGGTTGTAAACAATTTCAGAAGCTCAACCTTTGCCCATTCAGTTCCCATCCCACTACCCTCACTGCAGACACAGTCCCAAACTCTCCACTTGGTGCAGCCACCGGTCTGCTAACCATGCTGTGCTGAGGCCCAGAAATCCCTTTGCTGTGCAACTTTCTTATCTCCCTGTCCAGTTGTATTCAGTGGGAGCAAACCACACTTTCAACCTTGTTCCTTTGCTTGCAGGGAAGCTGCCCAGAGGGTCTCTGCCCAGCACGCTTCAGCTCCCCTTTAAAAAAAGTCTCTGGGGGCACAACTACTGTAGAACCGAGTCACAGTTCAGTTTTCCATACACACTGCCTCTCCAAAAAACCAAAAGTCTCTTATACTCATGGCTGGCCACAGCCTGCCTCCATTCAACCCAGGTGCAGATAGAGTCCCACTTTCTCTCTGGCACTTATCCAGTTGGCATTTGACACTGCAGCTATAGATGTGCTTCCTGCTCTGTGCCCAGAGTTCCTTCTTAAATTGCTGTCATTAGCAGTATTGCCATTGAAGACAAATTTTAGGTATTTTTTATTGATTATTCTATTAGAGTCATCCCACTTTTTCTCTCCTTTATTCTCCTCCAGCTTGCACTCCCCCTCCCACCAGCATTCTCTCCAACCCTTAGTCCATATCTATGGGTGGTATGTAGAAGTTCCTTGGCTTCTCCATTTCCTATGGTATTCTTAACCTCCCCCAATCTATTTTATGCCTACCATTTATGCTTCTTATTCCTTGTACCTTTCTCCCCATTCTCCCACCTCCCACTCCCCACTGATAACCCTCCATGTAATCTCCATTTCTTTGATTTTGTTCCTGTTCTAGTTGTTTCCTTAGTTAGTTTGCTTGTTTTTTTTTAGGTTCAGTTGTTGATAGCTGTGAATTTATTGCTCATAGTTTTGGTCATTTTCTTTTTGTTAGATAAGTCCCTTTAACCTTTCATATAATAAGATCTTGGTGATGATGGACTCCTTTAACTTAACCTTATCTGGAAAGCACTTTATCTGCCCTTCCATTCTAAATGACAGCTTTGCTGGATAGGGTAATCTTGGATGTAGGTCCTTCCCTTTCATGATTTGGAATACTTCTTTCCAGCCCCTTCTTGCCTGTAAGAATTCTTTTGAGAAATTAGATGATAATCTTAAGGGCACTTCTTTGTAGGTAACTGTCTCCTTTTCTCTTACTAATTTTAAGATTCTCTCCTTATTTTAATCTTGGATAGTGTAATTATGATTTACCTTGGTGTGTGCTTCCTTGGGTCCACATTCTTTGGGACTCTCTGAGCTTCCTGGACTTCCTGGAAGTGTATTTCCTTTGCCAGATTGGGGAATTTGTCCTTCATTATGTTTTCAAATAAGTTTTCAATTTCTTGCTCTTCCTCTCCTCCTTCTGGCACCCCTATGATTCAGATGTTGGAACATCTAAAGTTGTCCCAAAGATTCCTAAGCCTCTTCTCGTTTTTAAAAATTTTTTGTTTCTTCATTCTGTTCTGGTTGAATGTTTATTTCAAATCATTGATTTGAGTCCTGGTTTCCTGACCTTCACAGTCGGTTCCCTATATATTTTTCTTTATTTCACTTTGTATAGCCCTCATTTTTTCCCTCTATTTTGCTACTGACCTCAACCATTTCTGCATCCAATAGGTTGGCTATCTCTTCATTGCTTAGTTCTGTTTTTGGAAATTTGATCTGTTCTTTCCTATGGGTCATATTTCTTTGTCTCAGCATGCCTGTTACATTTTAAGGGGCAGAACCTTAGGTATTCACCAGAGTGGGCAACTCACTTTGCTGCTGCATTGTGGTGCTGTGCATGGAGGAGGGGCCAGAGAGGGAACAATTTGGTTTGCTTGGCTCTCAGCAAGCTTTCAATCACTTCTCCCAATACCCACAAGCAAACTGGGCTCTTCTGGTGCTGATTCCCAGGTGAGTGGTATGTGTGCATTGTAGGACCCTGCTGGTCTCTCCAACAAACTCTCCTGTGAGGCTGGAGTCTCTTGAGGTGCTGCAACCCCCATGGGTTTTTACAGTCAGAGGTTCTCAGATTTTCTCTTCCCACACTGGATCCCTGAGTTTCATGGTCTTTCTCACTCCCCAGTTGTTCCTCCCTGTTTATCTGCACACAAATTTGGGACCACCAGCCACCAGGTTGCCTACCTGGTCCTCCAGCTGCTGTCTTGCCATGTGTTCTCTCTACCCCAGCTGCCCATTTCTGCCCCTCCTACTAGTCTGGATGACTGTTTCTTTAACTTCTTGGTTGTTGGACTTCCATACAGTTTGACTTTTTGGCAGTTTTGGTTGTGTTTTGTTTCTGAATTTGCTGTTGTCCTTCTTTTGTTTGTGCAAGGAGGCAAAGTGTATCTACCTACACCTCCATCTTGGCTAGAAGATTGAACACAATTCTAATAAATTCAATATAACCAATATTTATTGAGAATGAATTTGCACCCAAAATGGTGCTAGTATTATTTCTGAAACTGGATTTCCTGGGTTTAAGATATGTTTTCCTATTAATTAACTCAGTATTCTAGGAAATTTACATAATGTTTCTTACATAATGTTGCCTGTTTGTCTTCTGAAAATGAATTTGAAACTACTTCATATATTTTTGTTGGGATTAAATGAGTCAATATATGTACATTGCATATATATTGGCACCTAGTATATAATAAGCACATGATAAGTGTCAGCAATTATTTTTTAGTAGTAACAGCTATAAGTACACCGAGAACAGAAGATGAATGCAAGTTCTCTATTTAACTATGCTTATAATTGAGTTAAGATTTAAGATCAATACAAAGAAAATGATTAAGGGGTTAGAAATTGTAGCAATTCAGTGACAACTTTTACATTTCTTAAGGCTATTGGCACAACATCCATGTGGGCTGTGAATAATAGGATGATGTAGTACATGGAAGATGACCTGTCAAGGCTGATGTCTTGCATGCATCTGAGCTAGGAGATTCAAAATGATGTAGGTCTGTGATGAGAACAGAGATGTGAGAGATTAGTTAAAAGTATAAAAGTTCTTACAACCAAATTTTAAGTAGTGTAGTGATGATTCTACCCTGATTTTAAACTGGCTTCAAAGATCAGCCCTCTGTCTACATTGGCAAAATAGAGGAAAAAATGAGGTAGAAGAGGTCAATGCTTAACCCTACTTGCAAACTGTTGCTTCTCTTTTGATAATTATGAAGAGTAATACTATAAGGTCTTAAGCCACCCTCTGGTCGTGCCAGAAAAATGGACAGAAAGTATTATATGTACCTTAGCAAGATCATAGCCCACCCTAATAAAGTTTGAAACCCACCTTTTCACCCCAGAGATTTCTCCTAATAGCCAAGGCAACTCTACCCTCTAAAATGTTAATCTCAGGATTAGGAAATGAGTTCCTAAGTAATGAAGTCTCTAGGCACTCTCCTTTTTGGATTGTATCTTGTGCTATTGATCATTTGGGAGTCTGTGGTGTTTGAGGAAAAGAGACCCAGAAATCTGTTACAGACAGTTTGTAACTTATAAATAGAACTTAAGCCAGAGTTACTACTTTGTGACTCAAAGAAGGCCTCCTTCCAGTGGGAAGGACTATAACAATCTACAGGAAATTGGTGTGTGTGTGTGTGTGTGTGTGTGTGTGTGTGTGTGTGTGTGTATTTATCCTTCTTTTCTAGTCGCAGGCACTGGAAAGCTGGTTTACACACTGTTTTCTTCCTTTCTAGTTCTTTTAGATATTACATTCTGTATAATATCTAAAGATTTCCCAGTCAATGGTGGGATTTTTATCAAATAATAGCTTTGCTCAATAAGATATTAATGACCTTCAGATAAGAAAATTTGTGGATGATTTGATAAAATAGCAATATTTTAAAGTTATCTAACCTCAAATAACTAATGGGTATTAAATAATTTCAGGAAAGGGATTGATAAAGTTCTTAGAAACATTTTATGACTACTTCTAAAAATCCATATCTATTATTATAGGCAGTCAAATATTTGGGTTGGGGAATGTGGCTCTCAAGCATAAAGACAGCTCTCTAGAGGACCTAAGAAACAGGCTACTTGGTGAGTTTCTTTTTCTTGTATTTGAAAATGAGGAATGTTTATTAGAACATATATTCAGTTATCACACAACCAATGAAGGTTCTAGAAAGGGTAAATGATCTCATGTGAAGAATACATGTTGTGATTTAAATGATTTTGGAAGTATGTATGTGTAAACTAATGTCAAGAAGAGGAACAGAAGAGTTCAAGGGCCTTTAATATACAAGCTATTAAAAAATCTAAGCTTCATAAATAGAAAGACCATGTCTTGTTCATCTTCATTTTTCTAGTACTAGCATAGCAGATATAGTTTGTGACTACTCAGCACATTGAACTACTAAAAAATTGTTTTTCTTAGACTTGAAGCAAAATCTTATTCAGGGAGGACTAAAAAATGTCACAAAGCAATGAAATAAGTTATCTTGTTTGCAAAAAAAAAACCCTGCAAATAGTGCACTCATCCATGAATAGGTCAGGGATTGGCTTTATTTCACTTTTTTTTGTGCCATTTATTTGAAAAAAAAGAAGGGTGGTAAAAACTCCAAGATCAAAGGCATTTTCTAAATTTTCCATTCACTTGTTACCTCCCTACTTTTTCTTTCATCATTTTTTCATTAACTACATTTAAAAGTTTTTATTTTAATTTTTTATTGTTCAACTACAGTTGTCTTTATTTTCCTCCCACCACTCTCCCCCCATCCCAGCCATCCCCACCTCCCACCCTCAATCCCACTCCCCTTTGGCTTTGTCCATGTGTCCTTTATACATGTTCCTTGACAGCTTTTCCCCCTTTCTCTCCATTATCCCCTCCCATCTCCCCTCTGGTATTGTCAGTTTGTTCTTAATTTCAATGTCTCTGATTATATTTTGCTTGCTTGTTTTGTTGATTAGGTTCCACTTTTGGTGAGATCATGTGGTATTTTTCTTTCACCATCTGGCTTATTTCACTTAGCATAATGCTCTCCAGATCCATCTATGCTGTTGTGAAAGATAGGAACTCCTTTTTTCTTTCTGCTGCATTCAACTACATTTTCTACACACTGTGTGAGTAATCCTATTCTTGACAATGTTTTCCATTTCTCCATCCCACTATGCACTCCTATTCTGATGTTTCTATCTGTTATTCTCTCACATAATAGTGCTGGGATAGTTTTTTAGGGTATCAGCAATTTAGAGCTAATGGTTGGGAAAGGGTGATTATGGCAGTCAGAAGTTGGGTATTGTTAGAAAACACGAAATGAAGACAGAACAGAGGAGAAACAATTTTAGGAGGTACTGTCTTTAGGGTGAAAAAAAAGGAAGGGGAGAATTGAGATGATTCTCAGCTTTCTGAATGGAGGTAATGGTTAAACATGGTGGGTTTTATCACACATGGATTTAAGCAGTATGGTTAAATCTACCCCAGTATGGTCTCCAGTTCTGAACTCACCTGGGGTAAACTTATTTCTATTCCCCATCACAACTTGCAATATAAAAATTGAAGTAGAAATATAATATCTGGTCCTTATCTGATTAAATAAATTTTATCTTTGCTCTCACTAGGAAAATTCATTCCATATTTGAAGGAATATTCTCAAATTTATTCCATCCTCTTTCCTCTCTTCATCTAGAATTCGAGGAGATAAGCCTAAAACCTACAGTGCCTTTTCAAAACATTTTTCATGATCTAAAGTACATTTGGTGCAAGCCCAGTGGGATATCCAGTAGAAATGTTTCTTTTTTAATCTTTCCTGATCACAGTGGATTCTAAGCATAGTGCACAGGGAAATGAAGCCTAGGACCTAGGTTTCTTGGGAGGAGAAGTCAATCTAGGACCCTCACGGAGCATTTGTTGTTGGTAGTGCATTCTGACAGTGTTGATAATAGCTTCAGATATGTTTTACCTTTTACCTAGGTCACTGTTACTCACTGAATCTTTAGGGAGCTAACTTAAGTGTGTTTGAGGAAACCTATAGAGATGGGCTTCTTCATTTGCCTGAACTCACTTTTTCAATGGCTGGGTAATTATTTCTATAAAATCTGTCTTTTAGTTTATCTCTACATTCACTCTCAGACCTATTTCTCACCTCAATCCTAGGGTCCTAGGTAACAGGCCTGTAGCACTAATGAAGAAGGATAAAGGTGATGACTCTGGGCAATTATCCAACAGCTCAACAGTGATGGGTCTTAAGGCCTGGGGAATTGCTCAGAAGATGTATGGCCCTTTACTGGAGGCCTTGGTAAAGGCTACTCTTTTTCATATTTGACTCATCACACCTTTCTTTTCTTTGCCTTGCTCTTTCAGACCAAGACCTTTCTCAATGCAAAAACCAAACTCCACTGCTGTGACCGAGTTTCTCTTTAAAGGTATCTCCAGCTTTTGGTAGCAGCACAGGCTTGCCTTCTTTGTTGCCTTTCTACTGTGTATCTGCTGATTCTCTCTGGCAATGTCATTGTTGTTACTATTCACCTGTTGTTATTATTCACCTGGACCATCATCTCCAGACTCCCATGCAGTTTTTCGTGAACACGCTGTCCACCTCTGTGGCCTGCTATACTATGGCCATCATTCCCCACATGCTTTCTGGACTGCTGTGTCATTAGTCCATTTCTTTCTAAGGCTATGACACTCAGATATTCTTTTATCTCACCTTTGGTATCAACAACTACTTCCTGCTCACAGCCATGGGATATGATCACTATGGGGCAATCTGCAACCCCCTACAGTACTCAGTTATCCTGGGTAAAGAGCCTGTATGCAGTTTGTATCTGGGTCACTGGGAATTGGTCTGGGCATGGCCACTATCCAAGTAACACCTGTGTTTTGCTTCACTTTCTGTGATGTCTTTATCATCTCTCAATTCTTCTGTGATGTGAGACCCCTGCTGAAGCTGGTCTGAACAAACACCATGGTCAATGAAATCATCAGCTTTGTTGTCAGCATCTCTATTCTTGTTCTGCTTATGAATCTGGTCTTTATCTCTTATGTCTTCATCTTTACCATCCTTAAGATTGCTTCAGCTGAGGGCTGGAAGAAGGCCTTTGCCACCTAGTCTCCCACCTCACAGTAGTCATTAACCACAGTAAATGATGGATGGTAGTGCCTCCATCATCTACTTCAAGCCTAAGTCCCAGAGTTTTCTAGGGCATGAGATACTTATCTCAGTGACCTACACTGTCATCACTCCCCTGTTGAACCCTGTTGTGTACAGCCTGAGGAAAAACAAGGTCAAGGATGCTTTGTGCAGAGCCATGGGGCAAAAGTCCCTCTCCCCTTAATGAGGAAAGGCTATTAAATAATTTTACTTGATTTTATATAGGTATTAATTTTAATGCTGTTTTGATAATGTCTTCAAATATGGGATCAAGAAAAACAGACTAAATTTAATTGGGTGCTAAAATTGTAGACTTCCATTAGAGCTAGTCATGGTTGTCTGTGCCTTGCTTCAGAAAAGACAAAAATGGTTTAACAGATAATTAAGAATGTAGGAGAAATATTTACATGCCTGAGTCACTCATATTAATGTTTTCTTTCACACACATGCACACATCCATACACACCCTGAGAATATGTTGAGTTATACAGCTCCATTAAGACACAAAATAGAGCAGACTTTTAAGAGCTACTAAACAAAGGGTTTAGAAACTATCTTAGAAAGACTTTTTGTACTATTAAGGGTGTAGTAGTAGCTTGTACAAACATTTTAACAATTAAGTGAAGGGACATGAATGCATATTATTTCTGTGGACACTGAAGTTTCTTGTAATCTGTTTTAGCTACTTGCTAATAGTTCATCACAGCCTGAAGAATCATCAAAAGATGACTTTCTTATGTTCCAAGTGACAAGAACAGCTCTAATTGACCATTACTGAGAGTGAGTAGTGAAAATATAAGGAAATCAAAATGCCATCAGCTACTGAAAATTCAAAAGTGAGTTGTCCATAGTCCAGACATGCCTAGGTAAGAAAACTCCAATTGTAAAGTTGAACATGCTGAAAAGTCCAATGCTTTTTATACTTCCTACATGAGAGTGAAAGAGAATGGAGGTTAGAAAGAGCCAAGCAAAAACATAGAATCTTTTGCAAGATAGAGCTAAACCCTTTGTAATAGTATTATACATGTAAGCAGTTTAAGTACAACTTAGGAAACTTAATTTAAAAATTTGTTTTTTAGAGTAAGCCTAAATCTGAAGAGGTAAATCTTCAAAAATTTCTTAGATACTCCTGATTAAAATCTGAGTTAAAAAAATAATTTTATATGTGAGCAAAAAGAAGGTGAAAGTTAATGTTCTGGTACAAGGAAAAATCCTCTCTCCCTCATTCTTCCATTTCCTCTGGCCTTCTATTTCAAGGATCAAACAAGGCCTGAGATTCAGATACAACTCTTGCAGTCTCCAGAATCTAGCTGATACCAAGTGGTAACCCTGAAAAAGCTTGTGAGAGTGTCATAAAGTCTTTTGGACACTGAGGTTGGGACAAGTCCATGGAAGTTAACAAATCCTCTAGATGAACATGTCTCACTTTGTAAAAAAAAAAAAAAAAAACACTGGCATGTGAGTCTGACAAGAGATAAAAGATATATTTGCCTTTGTGTCCAGATTTCTATAAATCAAAGAACCAGTTTATTTCTGTGGGGATAGTCATAAAACAATTATAAAAACTTTTTCCTAGTAGTTCTTCTTAATCAAGATAAAAATGTTAGGTAAAGGTTTGATGGCTGGTGTCACATTTTCTTCTGTTTCAGGTTGTATCTAGTGGAGGCTGTTGTATACTACCCTGATTGCTTCCCTTGAGGACCCACATTCATTACTCCAGCTGCTGGGAGTGTCTTGGGCTCTCTCACCTGTGAGATGGTTTGAGGTTTTTTGCTGTGGCTGTGTCACATTTCAACTATTCCCTTCCCCCAGGTCTGCTAACTTTACTTTCACAAAGGTGTTAATGTTCAGAGCCCTCCCTAATAAACTTGTTACATTCAAATCTCTGTTTGAGTCTGTTTTCTGGGGATATCTCCTTACAACCCTTTAGGAACCCATTTCTAGAACAACATTTGGCAAGTGGGAAAGCCAACTTTTAAGCCTTGGTATATTCTAATGAAGACACAAGATGAGTGATTCCTATCTTTTTTTTTTTTTTTTGCTTTGGGTTTATTTTGTTCTTCTTATTCTGGTTCTTTGAGGCAAGAGCTTAGCTTATTGATGTAAGACACTTTCCATTTCCTAACCTCAGCTTTTTAAAACATTTTTAATCAAGAAGAAAGGTTTGTGCTTTGTTTTCATTCATTTAATGTGAAAAGAAAAGCATTTCACATGTGTTTATATTGCATAAAATTACAGATTTTCTTTTTTTTATTTTAATTGTTATTCAAGTATAGTTTTCTGTCATTTACTCCTGTCCCAGTCCACCCCCACAGTGCTTCCCACTTCCCTCCCATTTCCACCCCCCTTAGTTTTTGTCCATGTGTCCTTTATACTTGTTCCTATAATCCCCTCCCTTTTTCCCTGAAATTCCCTCCCCTCTCCCCTCTGGATACTGTCATCCTGTTTTCTATTTCAATGTCTTTGGTTATATTTTGCTTGGTGTTTGTTTAGTTGCTTAGGTTCCTGTTAAAGGTGAGATCATATGGTATTTGTCTTTTACTTCCTGGCTTATTTCACTTAGCATAATGCTTTCCAGTTCCATTCATGCTGTTGCATAGGGTAGGAGCTCCTTCTTTCTTTCTGCCACATAGAATTCCATTGTGTATATGTACCAGAGTTTGTTGATCTATTCATTGACTGATGGGCACCTAGGTTGCTTCCAACACTTGGCTATTGTAAATTGTGCTGCTATGAACATTGTGGTGCATAGGTTCTTTTGGAATGGTGTTTCAGGGTTCTTGGGATATAATCCTAGCAGTGCAATTGCTGGGTCAAAAGGCAGTTCCATTTTTAGTTTTCTGAGAAAATTCCATACTGTTTTCCATAGTGGTTGTACCAGTCTGCAATCCCACCAACAGTGAACTATGGTCCCCTTTTCTCCACAACCTCTCCAACACTTGTTGTTTGTTGCTTTGTTGATGATAGCCATTCTTACTGGTGTCAAGTGGTATCTCATTGTGGTTTTAATTTGCATTTCTCTGATGGCTAGCGATATTGAACATCTTTTCATGTGTCTCTGAATCCTCTGTATTTCCTCTTTGGAGACATGTCTGTCCAAGTCCTTTGCCCATTTTTCAATTGGGTTGCTTGTCTTCTTGGAGTGGAGTCGTGTAAGTTCTTTGTGTATTTTGGAGATTAAACCCTTGTCTGAGGTATCATTGGCAAATATGTTTTCCCATAGAGTTGGGTCTCTTTTAATTTTAATGCTGTTTTCTTTAGCTGTGCAGAAGTTTTTATTTTGATGAGATCCCATTTGTTTATTCTTTGCTTTATATCCCTTGCTCTGGGGGACATATCAATAAAAATGTTGCTGCGCGAGATATCTGAGATTTTCCTGCCTATGTTCTTTTCTAGGATTTTAATGGTGTCACGGCTTATATTTAAGTCTTTTATCCATCTTGAATTTATTTTTTGTGTATGGTGTAAGTTGGTGCTCGAGTTTCATTTTTTTGCATGTAGCTGTCCAGTTCTCCCAACTCCATTTGTTGAAGAGACTATTTTTACTCCATTTTATGGTGTTGCCCCCTTTGTCAAATATTAACTGACTGTAGTGACTTGGGTTTATTTCTGGGCTCTCTGTTCTGTTCCATTGGTCTATGGACCTGTTTTTATGCCAGTACCAGGCTCTTTTGATTACCATGGCCTTGTAATACAGTTTGGTATCAGGTATTGTGATCCCTCCTACATTGTTCTTCTTTCTCAAAATTGCAGCTGCTACTTGGGGTCGTTTATGGTTCCATATAAACTTTTGAAGTGTTTGTTCTATGTGTGTAAAATATGCCACTAGTACTTTGATAGGTATTGCATTGAATCTGTATATTGCTTTGGGTAATATGGACATTTTGATGATGTTAATTCTTCCGATCCATGAACACGGTATATGTTTCCATTTGTTTGTGTCTTCCTTGATTCCATTCTTAAGTGTTGTGTAGTTTTCTGCATACAGGTCTTTTATCTCCTTGGTTGGGTTTATTCCTAGGTATTTTCTTTTTCTTTTTGGTATATCAAATGGGATTTTTTTCTTGATTTCTGCTTCTGCTGTTTCATTGTTGGTATACAAAAATGCCTTTGATTTCTGGATATTGACTTTGTATCCCGCTGTTTTGCCAAATTCATTTATTAGGTTGAGCAGTTTTTGGGTAGAGTCTATAGGATTTTCCATGTACACTATCATATCATCTGCAAACAGGGACAGTTTTATTTTCTCCTTTGCGATTTGGATGCCTTTTATTTCCTTTTCTTGTCTGATTGCTGTGGCCAGAATTTCCAAAACTATATTGAATAGAAGTTGTGAAAGTGGACAACCTTGTCTTGTTCCTGATCTTAGTAGAAAAGCTTTTAGTTTTTGTCCATTGAGTATGATGTTGGCTGTAGGTCTCTCATATATGGCCTTTCTTATGTTGAGGAATGCTCCCTCTATTCCCACTTTGCTGAGTGTTTTTATCATAAATGGGTGCTGTACCTCGTCAAATGCTTTTTCCGCATCTGGTGATATGCTCATGTGATTTTTGTCTTTGCTTTTATTTATGTATGTATTACATTTACTGATTTGCAAATGTTGAACCATCCTTGCATCCCTGGGATGAATCCCACTTGGTCACATGGTGTATGATGTTTTTAATGTATTGCTGGATGCGGTTTGCCAATATTTTGTTGAGGATTTTAGCATCTATGTTCATCAGCGATATTGGCCTGAAGTTTTCTTTCTTTGTTGTGTCTTTATCTGGTTTTGGGATTAGGATGATGCTGGCTTCATAGAAGGAGTTTGGGAGTCTTCCATCACTTTGGA
>PVKM010003621.1:0-56511 GCA_004027735.1 Carollia perspicillata | reverse complement strand
AAGCGGACACCTAAAACAGGAGCAGAGCCACAGAAATGGAGGTCACATGGAAGGTTAGCAACAGGGGAGTGGGAAGAGGAGGGGGGGGAAGGTACAGAAAATAAGTAGCATAGAAGGTGGGGAGAAAATAGACAGGGAGAGGGCAAGAGTAGTGTGGGAAATGTAGAAGCTAAAGAACTTATGATACATGGACAATGTATCATAAGGGGGAAATGAAGGGGGAAATGGGAGAACTGTAATGGCATAATCAATAAAATATATATATATAAATAAAAAATAAACTGATTTCCATGCCTTAAAAAAAAAGAATTTTTAAAATCCAGGAAGATTATCATAAGAAAATAGCTCAGAATTAAAATGCCAAATTATTTCAACAAAATCCAGGAATCAAGTAATAGAGGTTGGAAAAGCCAAAGCATGAAAGCATGCTAAAAGTCGTACTTTGAAATAGTAAGATAAAAATAGTTATTATTTAACCTGGTAAAGTGATAGAGAAATTTAAATTTAATTAAGTTTGCTATCAATATAAATGTAATTACCAACATAACTATAATTACTAGCGGAGGATTTTTTAAAACTTGATCAATTCTTTAAAAGTAAATAAATAAAAGAATAAGAAGAAATAAACAAAAACATAAAATAAGGTGGTAGAAATTAGACCAAAGATATCACAATGAATGTGAATGGTTCGAATTTCCCTGTAACAACAACAAAAAAAGACCACCAAGTCTCCTTTTCTTCCAAAGTATTCATGTTGCAATGAAAAGAATGTGAGGTTTGGAATGAACCAGATCTGGACATTTTACTCAACAATTTCCATCTGACTAGCTTCCACAGAAACTGAGAGCTTGGGCTGGATACAGGCACACAATGAAAGAAAATATTGTGTTGGCCAAAAAGTCTATTACATTTTTTTCTGTAAAATAAAAGACACATTTTTCATTTCCACCAATAACTTTATTGATTTGGATATTTTGAGTATGTTGGCTCTCTCCCTCTATTGGATTCTAGTGAGTAAAGGCCAGGGGTGCTGCTAAACATAGTGTAATACAGACAGGCCCACAGCAAAGAACATTTGGCCAAAATGTCAAAAGTACCAAGAAACTTTGCTAACCACTTTTGACACATTTGATCAGCCACAGCACCATCTCCATGCAATGCACAAATTGTTTTCTACACTTCAGTTGTGTTTTTACCTTTCCTAAAATAATAAAGCATAATGTGCTGAAAATGTTGCATATTTTCTTACACCTTTAATATTAAAACAGCTGCGCAAAAATTCACCAATTTTGATATTTCTTTTTAAATGCACACTGAAACGCTGCATTTTACAACATAACAAAATTGTTTTGAATGACGTTAAAGACAACTAAACACTACTAGAGATGTTAACAGACTTGTTAACCAACCCAATACATCATGTAGAGAGGAGGAAAACATCTGCTTCAGAAGAGAAAGGAGGAGAGAAGGGGAAGAAGACAAGAGGGGAAGGGTACAGTCATCACTCACAGCACTACAGCACTCAGGAGCCACTGTTAATCTTCTTATTTTTAAAGATTTTATTTGTAGCCCTGGCTGGTGTAGCTCAGTGGATTGAGCGCAGACCTGTGAACCAAAAGATCACCAGTTCGATTCCCTGTCAGGGCACATGCCTGGGTTGCAGGCCTAGTCCTCAGTAGGTGGTGCATCAGAGGCAACCACACATTGATGTTTCTCCCCCTCCTTTTCTCCCTCCCTTCCCTTCTCTCTAAAAACTAAATAAACTTTTTGGTTTTTTAATTCTTTTTAAAAAATTTTTATTTATTTATGTTTTAGAGAGAGGGAAAAGAGGGGGGGAAAAGATGGAAAGAAACACTGATGTGAGACAAAAACAACCCCTACTTGCCTCTCGTACATCCCAACCACAGACTGAACCTGCCACCCAGGCATGTGCCCTGACTGGGAATCAAACCCACAACCTTTTGCTTTGAGGGATGACACCCAACCAACTGAACCACACTGGTCAGGGAAATCTATTTTTTTAACAGCTCAGACAGAAAACAGCTATCATTTTGTAGCAAGCCACACCTAAGTCCTATTCTAACATAATAACTGCCTAGCTATGTGACCTGGAAGAATTTTCTCAAATTTCTCTGAGTTTCAAAGTCTCTACCTACCAACTCTGACATCAACCAATAGTCAAAGGCACAGATACTCGTGTACCTATCATCTCCCATACTCTTGCCCCACTACATCCCAATATACTCAGCCTGCAAGTAACTCCACCATCAACATCCTCCTTCTGCCTCTGCTTCAAATTTCCCAATATACCCCATGAATCTCCCACTTGGGAGTTCAGCACTCTCCTACTTCTTCCATCTCTCCTCAGAAATAATTGCCCAGCCTCTTGCCTTAATAGAGACTCAGTTATGAGGATACTGCTTCACCTGCAGGCCTCTCTCTAGAAAGGTGGCTGCTGTTTTCTCCAGCACACAAATACCTTGGGTCCAGTAGGTACAGGAGGTGTGTACTCTGGATTTACCATCACCAAACCAATTCTATTTCACTCTCTTGCTAAAAAAGTAAAATAGGAGAGACTTTCAGACAAGATGGAGGTGTAGATAGACACACTTTGCCTCCACACACAACCATAAGAACAACAAATTTAAAAACAAAAAAATAACCAGAACTGCAAGAAAATCAAACCATATGGAAGTCCAAAAACCAAGGAGTTAATGAAGAAATATTCATCCAGACGGGTAAGAGGGGTGGAGACAGGCAGCCAGGGCAGAGAAGATGTGCAGGAAAGCAGTAGCTGGTGGTCCCACATTTGTATGTGCATAAACTGGGAGGAACAACTGGGGAGTAAGACAGACCTTGCAACCCAGGGTTCCAGCACGGGAAAAGAAAGCCTCAAAACCTCTGGCTGAAAAAACCTATGGAGGTTGTGGCAGCAGATGAAACTCCCAGGCTCACAGGCGAGTTCACTGGAGGGGCCCAGAGGGTCCTAGGACTACATAAACGCAAGCACCCAGAAATCAGTACCAGCAGGACCCAATTTGCTTATTGGTAGTGGAGGAAGTGACTGAAAGTGGGATGAGAGCCGAGCAAGCAGCATTGTTCCCTCTTGAACCCCTCCCCCACATACAGGGCCACAACACAGCAACTTACCCACTGTGGTGAATACCTAAGGCTCTGCCACTTACAATGTAATAGGTGCAACAAGACAAAAAATATGGTCCAAATGAAAGAACAGATCAAAGTTCCAAAAACAGAACTAAGTGATGAAGAGATAGCCAACCTATCAGATGCAAAGTTCAAAACAATGGTAATCAGGATGCTCACAGAAATGGTTGAGTATGGTCACAAAACAGAAGAAAAAGTTAAGGCTATGCCAAGTCAAATAAAGAACAATATACAGGGAACCAAACAGTGAAGGGAAGGAAACCAGGACTCAAGTCAACAGTTTGGATCAGAAGGAAGAAATAAACATTCAACCAGAGCAGAATGAAGAAACATGAATTGAGTAAAATGAGCAGAGGATTAGGAAACTCCAGGACCACTTTAAACATTCCAACATCCAAATCATAGGGGTGCCAGAAGGAGAAGAGGAAGAGCAAGAAATTAAAAACTTATTTGAGAAACTAATGAAGAACTTCCCCCATCAGGCAAAAGAAAATAGACTTTCAGGAAGTCCAGGAAGCTCAGAGAGTCCCAAATAGTTGGCCCACAGACACACATAACAAGGCACATAATAATTACATTACCCAAGATTAAAAATAAGGAGAGAATCTTAAAAGCAGCAAAAGAAAAGGAGACAGTTACCTACAAAGGAGTGCCCATAAAACTATCAGCTGATTTCTCAAAAGAAACCTAGCAGGCAAGAATGGGCTGGAAAGAAGTATTCAAAGTCATGAAAGGCAAGGACCTACATCTAAGATTATTCTATCCAGCAAAGCTACCATTTAGAATGGAAGGGCAGATACAGTGCTTCCCGGAGAAGGTCAAATTAAAGGAGTTCATCATCACCAAGCCCTTATTATATGAAATGTTAAAGGGACTTATCTAAGAAAAAGAAGATGATCAAAAATATGAACAGTAAAATGGCAACAAACTCACAACTATCAACAACTGAACCTAAAACAAAAATGAAAACTAAAACTAAGCAAACAACTAGAATAGGAACAGAATCACAGAAATGGAGATCACATGGATGGTTATCAGCGGAGAGGGCAAGGGGAGAGAATCAGGGGAAAGGTACAGAAAATAAGAAGCATAAATGGTAGGTACGAAATAGACAGAGGAGATTAAGAATAGTATAGGAAATAGAGAAGCCAAAGAACTTATATGTATGACCCATGAACATGAACTAAAGGCAGGGAATGCGGGTGGGAGGGGTGGGTACAGGGTGGAGGGAACAAAGAGGAGAGAAAAAGGGGGGCAACTGTAATAGCATAATGAATAAAATATACCTTAAAAATAAAGTAAGATAGGAAAAAGCCAAGATGGCCATAGTAAAACACAGCTCACCTCCTCACAAAACCACATTAAAATTACAATTAAACTACAGAACAACCATTATTCAGAATTGCCAGAAATCAAGCTGAATGAAAGTCCAACAACTATGGAATTAAAGAAAAAGCACATTGAGACTGGTAGGAGGGATGGAGAAACAGAGCTGGCTTGTTCCACACCCACATGTGGCAGATGAAAACTGGGGGGGATATCTTGGGAGCGAGGGGTCCCAGCCCCACACCAGGACCCCCTGCCCAGGGTTCTAGTGCCAGGAGGATAAGTCCTCATAACTTCTGTTTGTGAAAATAAGTGGAAAATGAGGCTATGGAAGACAGAAGCTTCTGGAGTCCCAAGCAATTCCTCTTAAAGAAGCCACACATGGACTTACTTGGACTTTCTCTTAGCTCCAGGGTCGGGGCAGCAGCTTAAAAGGCACAGAGGTATACACAGAGAAAGTGAAGTGTCTGGCACCAGGGCGGGAGCTGAGGGCCACTTTCTCTCAGACAGAAAGCTGGCAGAGGCCACTGCTCCTTTTCGGAGTCCTTCCCCACAGAGTCAGCAGGCAGGCACCATTTCTGAGACTCTACCAACCCGGCTCGCTCTGTTTGCCCTGCCCTGGTGAGTCCCGGAGGCTCCACCTCACCTGACCTTCATGCTCACCCAAGCTGTTTCCAGTGGCTTTTCCATATGAATGGCTTCTCTTGGCTCATGCTTCACATTTTCCTAAATCCTCTCAAACAAGCAGCATCTGGCATTAGCAAGTCCCATACCTCTTGCTAAGTAGCCCCAGATCTGGCACTAGCAGAGCTGGCCTTGGTTCACAGCTTGGCTTCTCTTGGGAACCTCCAAGTCCAACACAAGTAGCAGCCATCTCCAGATCGCTTTCTGGCTTGTGCCAGGTGGCCCTGGACAGAACACAGGCAGTGGTTTACCTTGGCATGCACCTCTTAGGAAGTCCCAAACCTGCACACCCAGTAGACAGCTACAGACCATGTCGAGCACCACTACCCAACCACCTCCACAAACAGCACACTCAGGGGGTGGACTCAGAGAGTACCAGAGCCCTGTAGACATGCTATGTGAAGTGGGCCTCTGCAGAGCTGATCCTCCACAATGGTCAGAAATTGGTGGTCACTGGTTATAGCCAGTCCTAGCAGCTGATCAGCCAAGACAAAACCCTCCCAGTGATCTGCCAACAGCAATCAAGGCTCAACTACAAGAGGAGGGTGTGCACAGCCCACACAGTGAGCACACCTTGAGAACCCAGTTTGGGTGATAGGGGAGGCTGTGCCACTGGCCCCTACAGGACACCTACTGCATTAGGCCACACTACCAAGACACAGAGTCAAAGCTACTCTACCTAATTCACAGAAACAAACATGGGTAGGCTGCCAAAATGAGGCAACAAAGAAACATTGCCCAAAGGAAATAACAGAACTAAACTCCAGAAAGAGATCTAAACAAAATGGAGACAAGCAACCTACTAGATGCAGAGTTCAAAACACAGGTTATAAGGATGCTCACTGCTGGGGCAAGAGTAGATGAACTCACAGATAATGTCAACAGCTTAAAAAAGAACATAGAAACCATGAAAAAGAACCATACAGAAATGAAGGATACACTAGTTGAAATAAAGAACAACTTACAGGAAACCAACAGTAGAATAGATGAAGCCAAGAATCAAATAGATCATTTGGAATATAAGGAAGCAAAAAAACAACCAATCAGTACAGCAAGAAGAAAAAAGAATCCAAAACAATGAGGATAGTGTAAGGAGCCTGTAGGAAACCTTCAAGGACACTAACATTCGCATCATGGGGGTGTCAGAAGGAGAGAGAGCAAGAAATTGCAAACCTCTTTGAAAAAATAATGAACGAAAATTTCCATGACTTGGTGAAGGAAAAAGACATACAAGTCCAGGAAGCACAGAGAGTCATAATCAAAATGAGCCCAAAGACACCCAAACAAAAGACATCATAATTGAAATGCCAGAGGTTAAAGATAAAGTGATAATCTCAAAAGCAGCAACAGAAAAGTAGTTAGTTACCTACAACAGAGCTCCCATAAGACTATCAGCTGATTTCTTCAAAACAAACTTTGCAGCTAGAAGGGATTGGCAGGAAATATTCAAAGTGATGAAAAGCAATGACCTACAACCAATATTACCTAGCAAAGCTATCGTTTAGAATTGAAGTACCAATAAAGAGCTTCCCAGACAAGAAAAAGCTAAAGGAGTTCATCACCACCAAACCATTATTATATGAAATGTAAAGGGTCTTCTTTAAGATCAGCCCTGGCTGATGTAGCTCGGTGGACTGAGCATGGGCCTATGAACCAAAAGGTTGCCAGTTCGGTTCCCAGTCAGGGCACATGCCTAAGTTGTGGGCCGGTTCCCCAGTGGGGGGCATGTGAGGGGCAGCCACATATTGATGTTTCTCTCCCTCTCTTTCTCCTTCCCTTCCCCTCTCTCTAAAAATAAATAAACCTCTTTAAAAAAGATCAAAAATATGAACAATATAATGGCAATAAATACACATCTAATGACAGTCGAATCTAAAAAACAAAATAAACAACCAAGCATAACACAAACAGAATCAGAGACACAGAGTATGTCTGATGATTATGAGATGTGAGGAGAATCAGGGGGATGGGCAAAAAGGTGAAGGGATCAAGAAGTACAAATTGATACCTACAGAATTGCCATGGGGATGTACAGTACAGCATAGGAAACAGAACAGCCAAAGAACTTATATGACCCATGGACATGATCAACAGTGTGAGGATTGCCTGAGGGAGTCAGGGGGCTGGGTAGAGAGTGGTAAAGGCTAAAAAATCGGGACAACTGTAATACCATCAACAATAACATATAATTTTAAAAAATGAAAGCAAGCCCTGGCTGGTGTAGTACAGTGGATTGAGCACGGGCCTGTGAAGCCAAAGGTCGCTGGTTCAATTCCCAGTCAGGGCACATGCCTGGGTTTCAGGCCAGGTCCCCGGTGGGGGACACATGAGAGGCAACCACACATTGATGTTTCTCTCCCATTCTTTCTCTTTCCCTTCCCCTCTCTCTAAAAATAAATAAATAAAATATTTTTTAAGTGTTTGTTAAAAAAAATGAAAGCAATAAAGAAAAATAAACAGGGAGAAAAATTCTGCTTTCTGAGACCACTGCTATGCCTGTCACCTATGAGTCACTTTTCCTCATTTATGGAAGCTCCTGGCTCAGAGGTTTAATTTCAACCCAGCTCCTGTCACCATCAACCTGGATAACTTTGGTGATCTCTGAGCCCCTTCCAACACTCCAGTTTCCCACTTCCTCAATATCCTCACCTCCAGGGACCCCCTACTTCATGCAGTCCACCCACTGCTATGTGACTTCTATGATCATCATCTCTAATTCCTTGTACTTCAGAAAGCAGTCTCAAGCACCCCTCATTTGTTTAACCTTCTAGAAACTTCCAAAACACTGAAGCCTCCATTGTGTTCCTTATTCATCAGACATCCCCTTTCCTCCCTCTGCAGCTTACATTTAGAGTCTGCCACTACAATGGATTATATACCTATACCACCAATCACTGATCAGTGTAAATCTTTTTTTTTTTTAAGATTTTATTTTTAGACAAAGGGGAAGGGAGGGAGAAAGAGAGAGAGAAACATCAGTGTGTGGTTGCCTCTCGCACACCCACTACTGGGGACCTGGCCCACAACCCAAGCATGTGCCCTGACCAGGACTCAAACCAGCAGCCCTTTTGTTCATGGGCCAGTGCTCAAGCACTGAGCCACACCAGCCACGGTAGATCAGTGTAAATCTTTTAAGTGATAAAGCACACCCTCCTTTTATTAGCCATTCAAAAATGTACAACAGAAATAAAACATAAACACAAAAACAAAAAAATGTACAACAGTTGAAATTGTACTTAAACACTTTTTGTAAGGTTCCTCAGTAACATTCCCAGATTTAATCATCATCATTACCATTTGGGTCCAAGGTATCTGTAGCTGCACCACACAGTATTGCCCCCAGCTACCACTGCAATCATTACAGTTAATCATTACATACTTAGTCAAAATTCACCAATGAAAACCTTTGTTTTGTGTGCACAAGTAAAGTTGTTCTATTCAACTTCATGTTTACCATTTTCACCACTAATGTAAATGTGCATGATCTGTTCTTAAACAGATCATAGGGTTCCAAAATAAAAAGGTGTACTTTGAGAGGTCTCCCTTCCCACACTGTCCCTAGCCATGGGAGTCCCCTCACCACAGTAAATCAGTTTATGCCCTGGCCAGGTAGCTCAGTTGGTTGGAGCATCAATCCAATGTGCCAAGGTTGCACGTTCAATCCCTGGTCAGGGCACATACAAAAGTCAATCAATGAATGCATAAACAAGTAGAACAACAAATTGATGTTTCCATCTCTCTCTAAAATCAATAAATAAGAACCTTTTAAAGATTTTATTTATATTTTTTTACAGAGAGGGGAAGGGAGAAAGAGAGAGAGAGAAACATGAATGTGTGGTTGCCTCTCGTGCATCCCCTGCTGGGAACTGGCCTGCAACCCAGGCATGTGCCCTGACTGGGAATTGAACCATGATCCTTTGATTCGCAGGCCCGAGCTCAATCCACTGAGCTACATCAGCCAGGGCATTCAGTTTCTTTATATGAATGTAAATTTACACTCTTATTTCCCCCTATTTTCTCCTGCTAAAGGTAACGTACTATGTACTATTATCAACAACTTGCTTTCTTCCTGGAGATCTTTCCATCTAAAAGTGTTTCCATACAATACAGCCTTTCCATATAATATTCCCATATATTACTTCCTCATTACTTTAAATTGCCAGGGTTCTTTTGTATGCATATACTCTATTTAACCTAGTAATTAGGGTCTTCTTTATCACTATCAATAATTTTATTATCACCCGGTGTTGGATGTTCTTATAGTTGATTTTGTTCATTTTTCTTGTATTACCTGAAAAAATGATTACTTGCTTTTGGTATTAAGATACCGAAGTCTGACACATGATGATATTTTTTATGATTATACAAAGTAAATGTATTGAATTTTTTTCATCAAGCCCTACATGGGCAGGGCCACTATTCATAAAGAATACAGGACTACTGGGGTTATATGATTCTCATCCAGTCTACCCAGTATGCCACCCACAGTGCCAGGCACTATTCTAAGTATCTTTTTTTAAAGATTTTATTTATTTATCTTTAGAGGGGAAGGGAAGGAGAGAGGGAGAAAAATATCAATGTATGGTTGCCTCTCATACGTCCCCTGCTGGGAACTGGCCTGCAACCCAGGTATGTGCCCTGACTGGGAATTGAACCGCGGTTGTTTGGTTCACAGGCCCACGCTCAATCCACTGAGCTACACCAGCCAGGGCTATTCTAAGTATCTTACTTATTTTAACTCATTAAACCCTCAGGACACTATTAGGCAGATACTATTATGCTATTAGGTAAGTACTATTATTACCCCATTTTGTAAGTAGAGACTGAGGTTAAGTAACTGGAACAAGACCACACAACCAGTAAGTGGAAGACCTAAGATTCAAACTCAGTCTGGCTCCGGAGTGCATTCTCTTAGCCACCAGTTCAATTTATGGTACCAAAAGAAAAATGGTAGAGTGTGTTAGGGTTCCAGGCAGTGTGATGATAGTATTTACTGCTCTTCACCTCAGATCAAGTCACTTAACCTTGCTGAGCCTCAGTTTCTCATCTGTAAAATGAGAATGAGGGGTAAGGGGAGCATCACCTCAGAAGAAATTGGGAAGACAACAATGATACCATATATAGAATACAGACAAAGTGACCTGGTACATTCTGGGCAATTTTTTAAAGTTGCCATGAAATACTATGAATATTCATTAAAGCTTAGAATTGGAAGGGGGTGGTAAAAGAAACTCACTGTGTCTAAGTTTCATCATGATGACCAGCTTAAAAGGATATAGGTTCCAATCTGCAGGCTTTCTTCCTGTCAGAATGGAAGAAGAACCAATTTAAAGACAGGAATGGGAAACCACAATGCTACAATCCTCTTAACCCCCAAAAGGCAAAATAAAATGTTAAATAACATGATAAGGAAGCCCTAACAATTACAGGGGCTGGGAGAGAGGGGGCTACACTGAAGCTGTGGTACACAGGGAAGGCAGTGTCACACTACCCAAAGGGAGGCTAGGTCTAAACCTCTCTTCCTGGGTGGAGTCAATGCTACAATGCATCATCATATGGGGCCACTGGTCCTCAATTCTCCACCCTGTAGGTAAGAGAATAGTACTGAACTTCTCTACGCTGAGGAAAGTACGCAAGGACAATCTATTTCTACATTAGGTTAACACCTAATGTAGAAATAGATAGTAAACCCCTAATGTAAGCCCCTACCTTTCCCTATGTAGGACCTTGTGTCTCATCTACCCTAAAAAGGGGTAAAGACAAATCCCAGGAAAAGGGACCTCAGAACAAGGTGTGTTTTTTATCTGTGTCTATGTGGACTGAGGTCAACACAAAATCTTGGGGGAGGGGAGAAAATCTGTGCTTGTGTATAGGGTTAAGGTCTGTCCCTGGTGACTGGGAGGGACAGAAGGCGTTCTACTCTGGGGTGCAGAGGAACTGGGGAAACTAGTACAGTGGTTGTGTGCATCTCTGCTGCACAGGGGAGAAGGGTGGGTCTGTCCTTCCCTAAATTATACAGATGATGGTCCTAGGACTCTCTACCCTAAGGTGGTCTGTGAGGTGGAACTGATATGCCTGTCTTTACTACAAGGTAACATTAGTAGCACACTAACAAAGGGGAGAATTACAGTTTTGCATGAATAAGGTCTGCACCTTGCCTGCTGTGGGCTATTCTAGACCCTTCCATGGGAGGTGGGATTGGAAAGGTCTATTTATCTTTTATACGGGTTGAAGTCAGCACTGTACTAACACTGAAGGGAATAGGACCTCTGCCTCACTGCATTGGGGGGTGGGGGTGGGGCAACCCAGCTATAAATTCAATGGATTGGTTCTTACACTTGCAGGGTGGGGTGGAGGGGGTCCTGTGTTTTTACCCTGGATGTTAAGAGACCTAAGCTCTCCTACCTTGAGTAAGTGGGGAGCCCATATGCACGAACTGTGGGTGATCACTGATGTCACTGCCTCTCAACACTAGGGAGAGGGAGAGCTCTCTGTTCCCTTGCAGTCTCCTCTTTGCTACATCTGATGATTCTAAATCCTTGCCGAGGGGATGATCTCTACCTCAAAACAGGAGAACAAACCTAAATCCCTCTACCCTGGGAGTCCCACAAGGCAGATCTGACAGGCTCTTTGTGGGTTATGGTCTATTGCAGTTTGCTGTGGGGCATTTTGGGGGTCGAGCCCTTACAAATTCAGTAAACCAGCACCCCCTTAAGGAGCAGTTTGATTTTCCACAATGGGTACTCACTCTTAGACTAGGAGGAGTAAATCTCCATGGTTTTCGGTAGGCTGAGGCTTGTGCCTCCAATCACTTGGGGAGGTGTGATCAACCATCTCTGCTGGAGCGGGGGTGGGGCTTCTGTCTATTAGTTACACCGGAACGAGGCTAGGAGGTGTCTAGGTCTTCACACGAAGGGAATGATATTCCTTTTCCTCCCTCTGTATATTAAATTACTGAGCTCCACTATATTGGTGGTCGGCCAAGGGCAGGTGCAGAGGGAAAATACATCAAAGCCTCTTGTCCTAAGCTAAGAGAAGAGGTGCGTCAAGGCGGATCTGTGTACGCCTTAGCGCCCACAGAGATCTGCGCCTGTCAGCCTCCTGCAGAAGAGACTCGAATAGGGTCGACATCGCCACTCCTTCAGACAGGGCGGGGGGGGTGTCTACACCCGGAGAGTGCGTAGTGGAGCCTCACTATCATGAAGGGAGGAGGTCACTCGACGCTTCTCCACACAAGCGGGGGTCTAAGACTCTACATTGTGTACCGGGTCTACAGCTGTCTAAATGGGATGGGACCATGCCCCTCTACCCCGAAAGAGCGCATTTCGGCGCATGTCCACGTGCGCAACGATCCCTGCCCTTCATCTGAGCCCTTTGCCCTGTAAGGGAGCTGGCTCTTTACCTCTCTATTCCTGAGTGGAGCGCACCCCTTGTTTCACCTTGAATAGACGACCCTCCCCGCGCGGCCGGCTGGCTCAGTGCTCACGGATAAAAAAAGAGTCATCTCTTACCTCCACTTCCGGTGGGGATCTGAGAGGAGAAAACAGCGACACAACACCCTTAGCCCGGAAGCAAGCGCTCACGCCGCCGGGTTCCGACTTCCGGATCCCAGCCTCCAGGGGCGGCTCCGCCCGCCTTGCGTTCCTGGAGGTGGAGCTTCGGATTGACATCTCGCGCCCGCCTGTCCCTTCCCCGCAGCCGCGATGAGCCCGCCTTCCCAGCTGGCCCTTAAGGTACGAAACAGTCGAGGAGGGAGGAGAGAGGTGGGGATGCGAGGCGGCTCAACGGCGTTTGGGTCGGTGTGGCCCTATAATCTATTGTAAACCAAAATCTTCTCTGCTGTCCTCTACTTAGGCCTAAATACGCGTGTTCTCGACATTTTAACACCAGGCAACAACCGCGACGGCATCAGACAAGAATAGTGCCTTTGTCTATATTGGAAGATGGCGACGGGCAGGGTGTGAGAAAATGGCCGCCTGAGTCACATGTCTTGCCGAGTATTCCTCACCTGAAGTGAGTTGGTTAGCTGTTCCCAGCAACCTTCCCGGCTTCCAGAGCCCCAGACAAACCAGTAGGCAGCCACTTCCCGCTCATTCTGCATTATCTAAGATCCGTGGCCAGGCCCAGGAGCTGAACACCTGGAAGCCTCTCCCACCCGTTTGCCCTCTCCCCCTCCTCCTCACTCCTTCTCTTAGGACCCGGAGGAGTGCCTTCAGAAGGGAATGAATTTTGTATCTCCGGAGTGGGAGCAAGTGAGGGTTTCTTCCAACTATCTGAAGAACTTCCTGACCTGGCTGTAGAATGAGGTCTTCCCCTAAAAACCAAAAATATAAGGTTGAAAATGTTTTTCTGACAATTTAATTCCAGCTCCTCCTTTTCCTATAGCCTAAACTTTGGGGTGGGGCCGAGCCCCCCTAACACCAAGGTTTGTGCCCTCACCTCCACCAAATCCAGGCAAAAAATGACACCCTCTGCCTAGTTACAAGCTTTACATACACAGAACTCACTGGAAGGCTTCTAATCTTTCACCATAGATAACACAAAACTCCTATGGACCCCAAACCAGCCCTGGTCACCTTTACCTTTACCCTGGGGTTAGCAAACCTTCTGGTTCTTTAATACCTTACCCTTGTCACTACTAAGAATTTCCTCAACAGACTTAGAAACCCAAGGCACTTTGTTGCACTTAATGACTTAATACTGGAACCACTTACATAGGTGAATCTCTACAGGAGAGTGAAATCCTTAAGACTCGGGGGTATATATCTTTGAACCCTCAACAATACCCAGCACAAGACTGGTACAAGGCAGACTTAAGCAAATGTTTGTCAAATGGGTGAAATTATAGGCCTACACCACAAACCAATAGGAAAATGAATATTTTGGTGAATAGCTTTGGGAAATTTGGCTCACCATAAGGAGAAAAATAAAACTGGATCCCTACTTATTTTCATATAAGAGGGTTGAGAATATTTTTATAACCTAGGACAGGTATGGATTTTTAAACAAAGTTTCAAATGCATAAACTATAAGAAAAAACTTGTAATGAAATTTTTCATAGAAGTGAAAATTTGTTTTATTACTTTGGAAAACAATCAGAAAGTATCCAGAATAGTTGAAGATAGCCCTAGGACCCAGTAATTCTGCTGTCATAGATGTATATATGTGTGTATGTGTATATATCCATCCCCTAGACTTTTAAGTCCTAGAGAACTTATACATATGCACAACGAGGTATGTGCAAGAATATTCATTACAGAACTGTTTGTAATAGAGAAAAAAATCTGAACAATCTAAAAGTTCACCAATGGGAGAATTAATAAATAAATAGTGGTATAGCCCCACAAGGGAATAATATGCAGCAGTGAAAAATGAGACAATTGCATATATCACTACAGATACATTTTAAAATCACAATGCTGAGATAAAATACAAGTTGTAAAAGGATACATAAAATATTTTTTGATATTTTATTTATTTATTTTTAGAGAGAGGGGACGAGAAGGAGAAAGAAGGAGAGAAACATCAATGTGTGGTTGCCTCTTATGTGCTCCCTACTGGGGGCCTGACCTGGCCCCAACCCAGGCATGTGCCCTGACTGGAAATTGAACCTGTGACCATTTGGTTCAGAGGTCAGTACTCAGTCCACTGAGCAACACCAGCCAGGGCTTCTGTGTTTTCACATGTTCAATGAATAGCTATTACTTGAGGGAGATTTTTTCTATTTTTTTAAATTGAGTTTCAACTCTTACTTCCCGTTTTTATTTCCCTCATGTTTTTACACAAATGGTAAGATACTACACATACTGTTATACATGTTGCTTTCTGACTTAATAATACTTCTTGGAGATATTTTCATATCAGAGCATTAGAGAGCTTCCAGTACATATAGAAAGTCATTGTATGAAAGTGGGTGGAGTACTTCCTCAAAATGTTAAATTATGTGGATATACAATATTTTATTTAGTGACTGCAGTCCCCTATTGATGAATGCTTGAGTGCATTAGACATTTCATACTGACATATTTCTTTAGGGTACCTTTAGTGGATATTGCCAAAAATTTCCCACCATTGGTGTACCATTTTGCACTCATCACCCATGTATGAGGTTATTTGTTTCACCAAAGCCTCACCAACAAAGTGTATTATTAAAGACTTCTTTTATTTTTCTGTGAGATTGTTGGCCTTTCTTTGATATCTAGAATCTTGTTATATAATTACAGTGCTTACTAACTGCAATATGAATGTTAAACTGTGAATGATGTCACTTGTCAGTATTTCTGACAGTATTTCTGACACTTGTCATTCTTTTTCTTTGCTAATGAATTTTTCCAAGCAAATTTTATTTTTATGTAAAAAACTATCTGTGTTTTCTTTTATGAATTCTACATTTCGAGGGGATAGTTTTGCAATGCATTGCATTAATGACCCCAATTTGTCATGTGTTTCTGTATCCACACCCTTTGGTATTTCCCTCCTGTACTAACTCTGAGTTTGACCATATAACTTGCTTTAACAAACAAGATAATATCAAACTTCATAGACACAGAGACTTGACAAAGCTCTTGCATATTCTGCTTCCTCTCTTGGACCCCTGCTACTGCTATGAGAACATATGCAGGCTAGCCTGCTGGAGGGATGTGAGACACATGTATGAATGAGCCTGGTCCTCCCAGCCAAGGCATCCTATAGCAGCCAGTCTCCAGCCAAGCCACCAACTCAGTATATAGCCCACTTGAGATCAGCAGAGCCAGATCCAGATTGTAGAACCTCCCAAGTGACCCATAGACTCATAAGTTTTGGTACATAAATGTTCATTTTGGTTTTTTATACAGCATATTGTGGCAATAGTCCTCCATCACTGTTCTTCCTTTTCAAAGATATCCTGGCTGTGCTTACTTATTTTTCCACTCAAAATTGAATTCAGCTTGTCTAGTTTCAAGGGAAAATTATATTTTAATGAGCTTATATTAAACTTATGAATTATTTTGATATCTTCATAACTTTGAGTCTTCCTATTTAAGAATGTGGGATGCCTTTCCATTTGTTCCTCCAGAGTTTTATAAAAGTTTTCTCATAAAGATTTTGGACATTTCGCCCTGGCTGATGTGGCTTAGTGGATTCAGTGTTGGCCTGCAAACCAAAGGGTCACTGGTTCCATTCCCAGTCAGGGCATGTGCATGGGTTGCAGGCCAGATCCCCGGTAGGGGGCACTCAAGAGGCAACCACACAATTGATGTTTCTGTCCCTCTGTCTTCCTCCATTCCCCTCTCTAAAAATAAATAAATAAAATCTTTAAAAAAAGATTTTGGACATTTCTTTTCAAGTTTGTTTCTAAGTATTTGCTATACACTGAATGTTTGTAAAGCCCCAAAATTTATATTTTGAAACCTAATCCCCAAAGTGATGGTAATAAGAGGTGGGACCTTTGTAAGGTGATTAGGTCATGAGGGTGGAGCCCTCATGAATGGAATTAGTACCCTTAGAAAAGATGCCCCTGAGAGCTTTCTTGCCCCTTCAACCATGTGAGGCTACAGCTAGAAGAAGGCAGTCTGTGAATCAGGAAGCAGGCTCTCAGCAGACATTGAATCTGCCCATGCCTTGATCTTGGACTTCCCAGCCTCTAGAACTGTGAGAAATAATTATCTGTTGTTTATAAACCATTCAGTCTGGTTTTCTGTTACATCAGCCCCAATGGACTAAGATAGTATTTTATCTTATTTGTTGCTCTAATAAATGGAGCTTTCTCTTCCATGAGTTCTATATATTAATCTTATATCCTTCTACCTTACTGAATTATCTTGTTCGTAGTAATTCTTCAATTAGTTTGCTTGGGTTTTCTGGCTACACAATCTTATCTATTAATAATGATAGCTTTACCTCATTCATTCCAATGGTATACTTCTAATTTCTTTGTCTTTTCTAGTTACAATGCTTACTGCCTCCAATCAGAATGTTAAACTGTAGCGGAGAGGGTATATACCCATACCTGGTGTCTGATTTTAGTATGTGAACGCTGCTAGTGTTTCCTGGCTAAGTGAAATGATGGATAGCTAGATTTGGGGACACATAAAAACATGCACGCACAGATGTAGTTATATCAAGGGAAAAACCATATGTGCCTCTTTTATTGAATGTTTCAAAGATTTATTTACTTACTTAATTTTTAGAGAGAGGGGAAGGGAGAGAAAAAGAGAAGGACAGAAACATGAATTTTAGCTGCCTCTTGTATGCATCCAGACCAGCACCAAACCTGCAACTCAGGCATGCGCCCTGACCAGAAATCAAACTGGCAACTTTCCACCCTGCAGTACAATGCCAGACCAACTGACCCACACCAGTCAGGGTAATCGCACATTTTTAAATAAAGGATGGGTGTTGAATTTTGTCAAATGATTCTTTTGCATCTCTGAAAATAAGGTTTTTCTCCTTAGATTTAAAATGTTAGACAATTATTAATGAATTTCCTAATATTAAATGATTCTTTTGGGGGGATTTATGTATTTATTTTTCAATTACAGTTGATATTGAATATTATTTTATATTAGTTCCTTTTTTATTTTATTTATATTTACAGAGGGGGGAAGAGGAAGGGAGATAGAGAGGGAGAGAAACATCGGTGTGTGGTTGCCTCTTGAGCGCCCCCTACGAGGGACCTGGCCTGCAACCCAGGAGTGTGTCCTGACTGGGAATTGAACCGGTAACCCTTTGGTTTGCAGGCCAGCACTCAATGCACTGAGCCACACCAGTCAGGGTGATATATTACTTTCAATATGGAATGCTTCTTGCATTCTTGGAATTAACCCCACACAGTCATGGATTTTGTCTGCTAATATTTTATGGAGGATTTTGTCTTAATACTCATAAGTGAAGATTGCTCTATCATTTTCTTTTTCTTGTGGAATCTTTGTCAGATTTTGGTATCAGTGTTATACTGATTTCATGAAAAGAATTTGAAAGTGTTCCTTCTTTATCTAGGCTTAGGAAAATAAAAGTAGCATTCAGATTATCTGCTTTTCAGCATTAACAGACCTCTCCTGTAAGAGCATCATGGTCTGGTACTTTGGGGGGAAGGTAACTCTTTAGAACTATCTCTGTTTCTTCCTTGGAAATTGGGCTATATGAACTTCTCTCTTTTAGAATCACTTTTGGCCCTGGCCAGGTTGCCCAGTTGGTTAGAGCATCATCTGGAGAGACCAAAGTTGTGGGTTTGATTCCCTTCCCAGGCAAGGCACATACAAGAATCGACCAATGAATGCATAAATAAGTGCAACAACACAATGTTCTCTCTCGCCCTCTTTCTCTCCCCCTCCCTCCCTCTCTCTCTAAAATCAATAAACATAACCTTGTGTGAGGACTTTTTAAATAAATAAAATTTTTTGAAAAGATTTGGTTTTGGTGTATTTTCCTAGGATGTTTTCCATTTCTTCTAGGTCTTTAAAACAATTTGTATAGAGTTGTATGAGGAAGTCTTTTATGCTGTTTAAAATGTCCTCGTACTATGGCTATGTCCAACTTTTCATTTCCAAATTTGTATAGTTGTGCTTTCTCCTTTTCTTGATTATGGTATTTAATAGCTTATATATTTCTTTTTCACAGAATTGGCTCATCTATTAGTTCTGCTGTTATGTTTTCTAACTCCTTTATTTGAACTTTTCTCTTTGTTAATTCTTTCCTTCTATTCCCCTTAAATTTATTTTGTTTTTCTATTTCTAACTTTTTGAGTCAGGTGCTTGCTTTTTCTTTTTCCCTCATTTTTAATGTAAATATTTTAAGGCTGTTGACTTTCCTCTGACCATTACTTTATCTGTATCCACAGATTCTGATATGTAGTATCTGGAAATTATTATTAATTATCATTATTAATTATCATTATCATTATTGTCTAGAAATTCAGCAACTTTGGTTTCAGTTTCCTTTTTGACCCAAGAGTCGTTTGATAGAGTTTTGAACATATCCAGATGGAAGATCCATTTTACATTGATTTCTAGTTTTATCTACTTGTCATCAGATAAAGTGGATAAAACTAGACAGTAAAACATTGTATTAGTTCCACTTTTGAAATTTACTGAGATTTACTTCTTAATATTGATGTTGTTGTTTGGGTTTTCTACATTCTCATTGGTTTGTTCTTGTTGTTGTTGATTTGACCTGTCCTGGAATGAGAAAGATGAGTTAAATTTCTCCTGTTTTTAGTGCATTTCAATCCATTCTCTATTTCTCCTCATACCTTTTAACATTTCAGCTTTGTAAGACTGCTGTTATTTGGTACAAAAAAAGGCATAACTCTATATTCTCATTGTGAATCATGGCCTTTTTGCCTTGATTAATGCTTTTTAAATATTTTTATTTTGGAATAACTTTAGATTTACAGAACAGTTGCAAAGATACCTGTCACCTAGTTGCCCATCATGTAAATGTGTACTTTCATTTTCGAAACTAAGAGATTAGGCCCTGGCTGGTGTGGCCCGGTGGACTGAGCACCGGCCTGTGAACCAAAGGGTCGCTGGTTCAATTCCCAGTCAGGGCACATGCCTGGGTTGCAGGCCAGGTCCCCAGTAGGGGACACATGAGAGGCAACCACACATTGATGTTTCTCTCCTACTCTTTCTCCTTCCCTTCCCCTCTCTCTAAAAATAAATAAATATTTTTTAAAAACCTAACAGATTAACATTGGTACATTGCTATTAACTGAACAGATTCGGTTCTTTATTCAGATTTTAGCTTTCTTTTTTCTGTTTCAAGATCCAACCTGGAACCCCACATTGCATTTAGTCATCACATCTACTCCAATCTGTGACAGTTCCTCAGTCTTTCCTTGTTTATCAGGACCTTGACAGTTAACTTGATGCCTTTCATTCTGAGGTTTCGATTTGATCATTAAGACTGCAACCCTGCTTTATTTATTGGCATTTGACTAGTATACCTTTGCCCTTTCTTATATTTTTAACATTTCTGAATAGATTTGTTTTAGTTGACTCTCTTGCATACAGCAGTTGGGTTTTGCTCAGTGATCCAATGGAAAATGTTTTTCTTTAACTATTTATTCTTACTAATACAAAAGATGTTTTGGTGTTAATATAGCCATGTTATTTTAAGTATTATTCTTTTTTAGTTATATGTTTACATATTAAAGGCATTTTTACCATTATTCTGTTCTGTTTGTCTTTAGTTTATCCTAACATTTCTAAAGAAAAGTTTTTATTTTTGGTCTAGTGATTAATTTTAGGTATCTTAATTTTTATTACTCTTTTCTAGTTGTTTATTGCTAATGTAAAGAAATATGGTTGATGCACTAGCCAGGTTGCTCATTTGATTAGAACACTGTCATGATACACCAAGGTTGCAGGTTCAGTCACCAGTCCGAGCACATCCAAGAATCAACCAATGAATGCATAAATAAGTGGAGCAACAATTCCATCAATCTCTCTCTCTCTCTCAATAAAATTTTTAAAAAAAGAAGAAATGCTTTTGATTCTTATAAGTTGATTTTGTACCTGGCAACCTTGCTGAAGTCTTTAATTCTAATAGTCTCTGTTGAGTCTGTTGGTTTTTCCTGTTCTCTTCTAATCCTTACACCTCTCATTTCTTTTTCCCTCCTTATAGTATTGACCAAGACTTTCAGTTTTATGTTTAACAGTGGTTGGTGAGAGTAAATATCTAGTTTAATTCTCAATCTTCAAGGAAATTTTCTTAAGTGTTCTTATTTAGTATAAAATACGCTGTAAAGTTTGGCTATGTAAACTTCACCAAGTTAAGAAATTTGCCCTCTATTCCTAGTTCACTAAGAGCTTTTATCATAAGTAGATATATAATGTACTTTTCCTACATTAATTGAAATAATCATATGATTATTCTCCTTTAGTCTATTAAGGTAAATTACATTGATAGATTCTTCTGAGGCTGAACAAATTATCCTTGCATTTTTGGAATAAACTTCATTTGATCATGATATATTCTTAACATACTGTTAGATTTGATTAGCTAATATTTCATTTGAGATTTGTGTGTCTATATTAGTAAGTGAAATAAGCCTATAATTTTCTTTTCTTTCATTGTCCTCATCTGATTTTAGAGTCAAGATTTCAAGATTATACTAGACAAATGAGCTGGACAGCTTTCCCTCCTTTTCCATTTTCTGCAATAACTTATATAAGAAGAAAAGTAACTGTTCCTTGAGAGTCTGGCAAAATATACCTATAAACCCATCTGGGCCTGGAGATCTGGGGGAAAACAGGCCCTTGCCTACTATTTCAATTTCATTAATATTTAGTATTCTATTCAAGTTCTCTACTTCTTCCTACACCATTTTAAAAAATGTTTTTAAATATTTATTTTTAGAGAGGAGGGAAGGGAGGGAGAAAGACAGGGAGAGAAATATCTATGTAAGAGAGAAACATATATCGGTTGCCTCTCACACTCCCCCAACCAGGGACCTGGCCTGTAACTCAGGCATATGGTTTGCAGGATAACACTCAACCAACTGAGCCACACCAGCCAGGGCCTTCCTATACCATTTTTGTCATTTTATATTTTTTGAGGGGAAAAATATACCTGGGTTTACAATTATTTCAGTCTAGTTCCTAACAGTCAAGTTTCTACCTTGAGTACCTTGTGGTGCCTTCACAGAGAGAGGGTGCCAAAGGACGGCATGTCTGTCATGGCTAGAGGGAGATTGACTGCTTTTGCACTTCCAGCAAAGCAATGGCTATAAGTGGTTCTGTGTTGCTTTGGATATTTGTGATTGTATATGAGTGTTCACACTTCTATAAATGTGTGTTTATACAAGTATATTTCTGTGTATATAAAGATATCAGAATGGAAAAGAAAAGTTTTTCAAAGGGAAACCAGCTGGATGATTCTCTGTGTATCTCTTTTTCTAATCTGTTTGCCTGGGTCCCTGACCTGTGAGGGGGAAATTCCATGGGTCTTTCAATGTCCCTGTGGACATCTGCATCTCCACCAGTGGGTGATTCATTCTGTGTGCTTTTTCATGTCTTGGGAGTATCTGCAACTGTGAGGGTTTGGGATTCTTTATGTATCCAAATGTCTCTGAACATGTTTACATCTCTAAAGGCAGAGGATTCTGTATGCATCTCTGTGTTTCACTGTAGAAATATATGCATAGACTGCACATGCTACGTGGCAAGTTCAGACTTTCCAAGTCTGGAATAAGCATTACAACAGGAAATGCTCTGGATTCCAGCTTCCGGATGGAATTTCACTCAGAAAAATACCCCTTCCTGGTCCTCCCAATAACTGCAGCATTCTTTGTCTTTCTTCAGGAGGCTGAGTTGAAGGGGTTTATGCTAACCTTGACCTCAGAGGCCACGTCTTTCAGGAGGATTTGGCAGAGCCATGAAATTCCACACCCTGCCACTCACTTCTTGCCAGGCCCACTTCTTTCTCCTAAACCTTTTTATAGCTCCACGTTATCTACCAGACCAATTCCAATCTAAATTGTCCAGAGAGGCCAGAGAAAGGCACAGAAATCAGGACAAAGAAACAGAATAAGACTTTTTTAAAGGAAATAGATAAATAAAGATAGATATAGGAACAGATATATTTCTTTAACAGATAGAGAAATGAGAACAAAGACACAGAGACCAAGAAATAGGGCCTGAAAGGTGGGAGCAGACCGTCAGAAATGGGAATAAAGAAACAAAGAAAGATGCAGACAGAATGATATACAGAAAGATGGAGTGGACTGTGCAGAGAAAGAGGTACTAACAGAAATAAGGCAAGAAGGTACAGAGGAAGAAGAGAAGAGATAGGACAGAGACAGAGATGATAACAGCCAGGTAGATAGAGCAGGAGTGACTGGGATTAGATAAAGATAGAAAAGAGGGTGATGAAGATTAGGAGGAAGAGGTTAATGACATAGAAACTAACACTTTTGAGCATTTATGTCTGAGGCATGGTTTTATAAGCTGTACATGTGTTAGTTCATGCAATGCTCATAGTTATACTGTGATGCAAATACTGTTATCCCTATTTTACAGTTGAGGACACTGAGGCACAGCAAATCCATGGCACAACTAGGATTGGCATCCAAACCATCTAGCACAAGTAACCATACTCTTGAGTACATAGTCAGTGACAGAGATAGAGACAGAAGGGTAGGGAGCTAGGGACAAGATAGCAAACAGATGAAACACATGTGGAGGGATAGAGAGATAGAGGCCAGAAATAGGCACTTGAGGAGAGCAACCCAGCAAGATGGTAACAGAGAGAGAAAAGGGGTGATAGAGAAAAATGAGAATCAATTTTTAGGGAAAGGGGAGCAAGAAGACCAACATAGGGTATGTGTCTGTGTATGTGTCTGCGTGCGCGTGCACAAGAGAGAGACAGAAACAGAAAAAAAATAAATATTGGGGGGTGGTTAAGGCAGAGATTAGAACAGAAAGGTGAGAATAGAGAAAGGTAGGTGAGGAACAGAGACAGATGAATGCAGCAACACAAATACATGAGGACTCGGGAACAGCCAGAGTGAAAATAAATAGGGAGAGAATGATGGAGACAGAAAGGCAGACAGAAAAGAGGCCAAGAAGCCAAAAGAAACTGAAAGAGAAACAGAAAAGACAGAAATTCGGGAACACAGAAATTCAGAAGCAGATGAGGAAATGTATTATATATGTGAGGATGGAGACACGAACCAAATGAGAACCATAAGTTAGATGGAGACAAGGTGATCCCCCCCCAACGTAGGCAACATAGTGAGAGTGAAAGCAAGAGCAAGAAGGGGAGAGAGATGGAGAGAGAATATTAAAGACAGGAAAGAGAAACAGCCAGAGAGATATAAACAGAAAGACAAGAGAAAGCAAAAATAGAGACAGAGATAGATGGATATCTGAGAGGTGGTGATAGTGATGGTGAACTGGGGGCAAGAGAGTAAAAAATAAAAAGGGGAAATAAAAACAAATGATGAAGTCATTTTGATATATCAGGGCTGCACTCTTCTGTATGGTACCTGCTAGACTATGAGCTCAGGAAGGAAGGTCTGGGCCTTTGTCATTCACTACTGTATCCTACACTGGTAACGCCATCTCAATCACATGGAGGGCTAGCTTTTATTAAACATTAGGTACCAGGGACTGCATGCAGGGACTGCATGGATTATATCATTGAAACCTCACAACTCTGATCTAGTAGGTATTATTAATATCATCCCCAGTTTACAGATGGAAAAACTGAGACTCCAAGTGATGAGAAACTTGCTGAAGGTCACACAGAAGAGCTAGGAGTGAAGCCCTAGCTTGGACCAATGGTGAGAGTACTGGTATATCATGAACCGAGGATCAGGATAAATCCTACTCTGTCTGTGCACCCGAGGCGCAAACTACCAAATTCCAGTCTGCCTTACTCCCAGGCCAAAGTAAGTGTGTCCTGACTCCTTGCTCTGGAGCCCCCTCCTTGTGGAGAAGGAGACTGATCTAGCTTGCTCGGAGAGAAAAGGAAAAGTCCACTGAGTGGCAGGAGTAAAGCCCTGTGGGAGGATCTCGGCTTGAGAAAATCAGAGGATGCTTTCTGCTGAAGGTGGTAGTTCTAAGAGGCCAGAGGAAGATTTGTGTAGAAGTCAATGAAATTTCAGGACCCCTCATTTGCACAGGTCCCTTCCAAGCCCCTGGTTAATGAACAGTGAAAGATCAAAGAGGACTGAAGATTTGTCACTGTACAAGAAAATTGAACTGCCCTGAAACTTAACAGCTCTTATATGAAAGGAACTAAACAGATTTTCCCAAATTTGACAACAGTCCTAAAAATGTACATTAGCGTGAAGCTGAAACTTTATTCTAAACTATCAGTAGTGAAAAACAAATTTCTATCAACCATGCTGTGAAGAAAGACTGATTACTATTTCTGTTCTCTCTATTGAAAATGATCTTACCTCATGCTTCAATGACAAAATAGAAGCTCCCAGACATAGAATTGTTACAGGGCCCTCATCTTCCCACCACTGGCTCTCTAAACCTCCCAGTGTCTCTGTTCATCCTTGCCTCTTTTCTTCCTGTTACAATGAGGGGCCCAAGGGCCTCACCTCCTCTCTGAGGCCTAGTGTCCCAGATCGTAGCCCCATCCCCTGAATCATTCCCTTTTTTTCCCGTGTCTTCATCCATTCCGTCTCTACTGGACCATTCCCAGCAGCAAACAAGCATAGTCTAGTATCTCCCATCTTTAAAAAAAGTATTCTTTGACCATCCTCCTACCATCACATTATGTCTCTGAGCAGCGTGCCCATTCACAACCAGCTTTCTCAAGGGCATTGCCTACACACCTAGCTGTACTTCAGTGGGGTGGAGGGAGTTGTTCTGTTCTGACTTCAGAGATGGTCTTGTAATAAGCTACTCCTACCAGCACTCTATCCAATTATTCCTGTTTTTCTTTTAATTTTTTTAATTTTAACCCTCACCCAAGGATATGCTTATCGATTTTAGAGAGAGAGGAAGGGAGAGAGAGAAACATCAATGTGAGAAACACCAATTAGTTGCCTCCCATATGCACCCCTGACAAGAGCTCCAACCTGCAACCTAGGTATGCACTCTGACAGAGTATCGAACCTGCAACTTTTTGGTGCATAGGATGATGCTCTGACCAACTGAGCCACCCAGCCAGGACTATTCTATTCCTGTTTTTTAAATTAATTTTTTAAGGTATACATTATAAACTTCAGAATACACATGTATGTAGGGTTTGAGTAAATCATAAAATAAATAACCTGTATACCCATCACTCAATTGCAAAAAATTATCATTTTTGAATGGCAAAACTCTCTGTGTAGCCAGCCCTCCCCAGTCACATCTCCTTCTTCCCCCTGAAGTAATCACTGTCCTGAATGTTTTATTTTTTATTCCTTGCTTTTCTCCATGATTTTACAACATACAAATGCATCCATATATTGTGTAATTTTATATAATTTCCACCTTATATGAACATTGTTTATGACTTTTTTGCATCAGTGTTAGGTTTCCTGTGTTTCATCCATGTTGATACATGCAGCTAGACTTATTCAGTTATTATTTCCATATAGTATTTTATATATGTCTCAATTTATTCACCCCATACTCTTGTTTCCACTTCTCATGGTTAAAAACAGGCTTTGGTGAACATTCTTATAGTGTCTCCCAGTACCGATGTGCAAGGACTTCTCTAGGGAAGCATTTCTTAGACTTTCTGGTCTCGGGACTTCATTTAAGGATATTCTTAAAACTCATTGCAGACCCCAAGGAGTTTTGGTCCTTGTGGATTATATCAATTGATACTTGCTATATTAGAAATGAAAACTGATAAAGCTTAAGTATATTAAGTTTAAAATAACTATAAAAAACCTATTACATTTAACACAAATAACATATTTTTATGAAAAATAACTATTTTCCAAAATGAAAATAATTTAGTGAGAAGGGTGGCAGTGTTTTACATTTTTGCAAATCTCTTTACTGTATGGCTTAATAGAAGACAGCTGGATTCTCATATCTGCTTCTGCATTCAATCTATTGTGATATCACTCGTGATGTAGACTCTGGAAGACTCCACTCTACATTCTTGAGAAAATGCAAGTAAAAGAAGCAAATGACATCTTACTAGTATTATGGTTTTGGCTCCCCACCCTACCACCCCCACCACGCCCCCGGGATCACCAGACCACACTGTTGAAGACCACTGCTCTGGGATATATTCCTATAACTGCTGGCTCATAGAATATGTGCATCATTTAGCTTTACTAGAAAATGTCCAACTTTTTCTAGAGTAGTTATATCAATTTACACTGTTATCAGTGGTATATATGTTCACTCTTTTTTCTAAAAAGATTTTGTTTATTCATTTTTAGAGGGGAAAGGAGGGAGTAAGAGAGGGAGAGAAACATCAGTGTGTGGTTGCTTCTCATGCACCCCCTATTGGGGACCTGGCCTAAAACCCAGGCATGTGCCCTGACTGGGAATTGAACCAGCAACCCCTTGCTTCACAGGACGGCACTCAGTCCACTGAGCCACACCAGCCAGGGCTATATGTTCACTCTTCATTCATTCTGGTGTTTATTCTCACCACTCCTCCAAAACTACTTCTATCAGGGGTCCGTCTCCAAAGGACCTTTTTAATCCTCATCTTGCTGACTTCTCAGCACTCTTGAAACATCACCAATGCATCCCCCAGTATGTCCTTATCTCTTTACCTCTTCCTCAGTCTTTTTGCCACCTCCTGCTTCTTCATCCAACCTCTAATGTTTGATTTCCTTGGAGCTCGGTCAAAGATCCTCTTCTTTTCTCTGCTCTGTTTCAGACTAACCTCTTCTCTCATCTCTATATGGACAACTTTCATTTATATCTGTAACCCTGACCTCTCCCCTGGGATGTACTGCTACCAGCTTGACTTCTCCACTTGGTTATCTCAATAGCATGTAGAACTAAACTCTTGATCTTCTCTGAAAACACATCCCTCTTTCTGTCTTCCACATCTCAATGAATGATGTGGCTCCATACAACCAGAATTCTGGGTGGCATCCTTGATTTCTCCCTTTCCCTCCCACCCCCAAGCTACCACACCAAGCCCTTTCAATTCTAAATGTCTCCCAAATCTGTTTACCTCTCTCCATCTCCACCACCAACAACAACCACCTTAGTCCACTCTCCATCATATGATGGCAGCAGGCTCCTAATCTTGTCCACATCCAGTGCAGTCCATGGCAGCCAAAGTAATCTTTTTAAAACATTAACTATATCATGTCAATCCCAAGCTTAAAACCTTTCAATGTAGTATATTCAGCATTTATCTATAAAGGAGATACTGTTGCCCTGACCACTGTGGCTCAGCTGGGTGGACATCCTCCCCCAAGGCGGAAGGTTGCCAGTTTCATTCCTGGTCAAGGCACATGCCTGGGTTGCAGGTTAGTCCCAGTTGGGGCAGGTACAAGAAGCAACCCATCAATGTTTCTCTCTCACATCCATGTTTCTCTCCCTCTCTTCCCCTCTCTCTAAAAATAAATAAATAAATAAAATCTTTTTAAAAAGAGAGAGGTACTATTTCCTCATGATTCAGTTCATCTGTGATACAAACTAAAACAAAGGTTTCATGAAACATACTCTTGCTACTGAGCCTAGTATACATTATGATCTTTTCTACTCTTTTCTCAAATCAATTTAAGTATCTTCTGCAATTTGACCCACATCAGATAACAGAGTGGTGGTGATGGCCAGAGGGAAGGGGGGCCAGGGCTGGGTGGAGGTGGGCAAAGGGTGAGGAAATGGGGACATCTGTAATAGTGTCAACAATAAAAATAAAGAAAAAATACTCGTAAATTAACTTACTGGAGAAAAGCACACACACACACACACTTATATATACATATTTGCATATTTAATTACCTGACTTAAATCGTTTTCTCCTTCGAAATTCAAGTGCCCTAGAAATAAATACTCCATTTTGTGAATGAGAAATAAATACATAATAAAAGCCTTGCTTCAATACCTTGTTTTTTGCTTATAGAATAAGACCTATTCTCTTTACCATGCCAATAAAGCCCTACGTAATCTGGCTCCTGCCTACCTCTTTGACCTCATTTCCCACCCCTGAGTTCACTGTGCTCCAGCCACACCAGCCTTCCTACTGCTCCTAAGTATACCATTTCCCTTCCCCCCCCCAGGGCCTTCCCAGTTGCTGTGTCCTCTGCCTGAAACATTTTTGCCTCCACTCATCATCTGTTCTTACTCCTTCTTGTCTCAGCTCAAATATCAAGAGCTTCTCTAACCACTCCAGATAAAATGCCCCCACCCATTATTGTCTTTCCTATCACCCTGTTCTGTCCCTTTTATAGCCTTATCACAATTTGTAATTATGCATGTTTATGTGTTGTACTTACGTGTGTTTAGTTCTATGGTCCCTCCAGCACCAGAGTATAAATGTGAGGGCCAAGTTTGCTCATCACAATCTTGTTCACATCTGTCTTATTCACTACTTTGTAACTAGTGCTTCAATAGTTCCTGGCTCATAGTATGTGCTCAAAAGACATTCATAAAATCAGTGAGATCTGAAGAACAAATGAAGTCGAGTTGGGGAGATGTGGAGACAGTTTCATGCAGAGGCAACAGCATATGCAAAGACTAGAGAGACTGAGAAATGGTCTAAGAATTTCAGCTTTCACTTGTGCGGGCAGAGTCTCGACAGGCTGGGAGGGGCCAGATCATGCAGGGTCCAGCTTAATCTTCCCAGTTGCAGAAGGTAGATTTCCTTTTAAGCCAATGGGGATTCATTGGCTTAAAGGGTTCTAAACACCAAGACAATATGATTTGATTTACCTTTTCAAAATATCACCCTGCCTACAGTGTAGAGAATAGATTCCAGGGAACAAGACTGAAATGGGAAGGCAGTGACAGCACTGCAGGTTAGAAATGATGCTGGCCTAGACTACGGAAGTGGCAGCAGAAATGAAGAGACTACATAAATAAATTTGGGAGATATTCAGGAGGTAAAAATAACAGGGCTTGGTGATTGCAGGGGGCATTGAACGGTGAGAATGATTAGGGGTGTAGCTCAGGTTTTTGCTTTGACTAAAGTAAGTCACTAAGGTGAAACACAAAGAAGGACAAACAGGTTGGGAGGAGAATGCCTTGAGTTGGGAAGAAACTAAGGTTTTGGGTGTCTCTGGGGTATTCAGGCAGAGATGTCTAGTAACCAGTTGAATACAAGGGTCAAGAGAAATGTCTCTAAAGGAGTTCATCATCACCAGACCTTTATTATATGTAATGTTAAAGGAACTTATCTAAGAAAAAGAAGATCAAAACTATGAACACTAAAATGACAACTAACACAACTATTAACAACCAAACCTAAAACAAAAGCAAAAACAAACTAAGCAAACAACTAGAACAGGAACAGAATCACAGAAATAGAGAACGCATGGAGGGTTATCAGCCAGGAGAGGGAGAAGGAGAGTGGGGGAAAAGGTACAGGGAATGAGAAGCAGAAATGGTAGGTACAAAATAGGGGGAGATTAAGAACAGTATAAGAAATGGAGAAGTCAAAGAACTTATATGTGTGACCCATGGACATGAACTAAGCGGGGGAATGCTGGAGGGAGGGGGTACAGAGAGAAGGGGGATAAAGGGGAGGGAAAAATGGGACAACTGTAATAGCATAATCAATAAAATATACTTTAAAAAAAGGGAAATATCTGGACTTCCAGTATCAGCAAAGAGATGATAATCAAAGCCATGGGAGCAAATGTGATAATCGAAGGACAGAGTATAGGGAAAGAAGACAAGAGAGCTCAGGCCAAAGTCTTAATGTGCACCAACATTTAAAGGTTGGACAAAGAGCCTGAAAAGTAAAAAGGAATTACCAAGAAAGTAGGAGAAAAATAAGAGTGTGGCATCATGGAAGTGGCTTAAGGAGGAGGGAGTAGTCACCAGGGTCAAATTCTACCAAAAAGTCAAGTAAGATTACCTCTGAAAAGATTCTGTTGGATTTAGTGACACAGGCCATGGCGGACCTTGATGAGAGAGCAGTATCAGGCAAGTGGTGGAGGCAGATTGGAGTGGGTTGAAAGATAAGTGGGAAGTGGGAAAATTAAGACAGTTAAGTGTAGGCGACTCTTTTGAGAAGTTTATAGAGAGGAGAGGGAGGTGATTGGAGAGGAAAGCTTTTTGGTAATTGTTAATTTGCTTTTAGATGGAAGAGACCTGAGTATGTTTAGATGTCGATGGGAAGGAGCGAGTGATAGGCTCTGTACATTTGGTGGCAAAAAGTCAAAAACTTCCTTTTCAGTGACTTGTGTTTCATCTGTGAAGTAGGAGGTGGGGTCATCTGCTGAGGATTAGCGGACAGATGGAGAAGTTGGATGTTGGAGGAGAGGGGAGGTTTAAAATGGCTGCTGTAGAACATGGGAGAGAGCTGCTTAGGGACGCATAGTAGACTTGTAGGTCAGCACTGAGGGCCTGGTAGAAGCTAGGGACCAAGAGTTTATAGTGGCACAAATCTGTGAGGTTGGACAGTTTTCTCCAGCAGTATGTAGCTGCCTGGGTACAGGCATGGAAAAGGCGGATAGTTGGACTGTACCAAGGTTGGGATGTTGCCAGGGGTATGCGACAATCCTGGGAACTGAGGCTATTGGCAAGAAAGGGGCGAAGTAAAGGACCATGAAGTCTGGTCTGAGCACAGTGAAGAGAGTATCAAAGACAAGTCCTCTATGAGCTAATCCATAGGGAAACTCTGGAACATATGGAAAATCTTCTGGAAAAGAGATTGAAGGACAAGTGGAGGGAGGAAGACCTCAGATGGGACAGAAAGGCACATTTAGGGAGTTGAGCCAGGAGACTTGCCTGTATGGGAGCAGGAACGGATGGGGAAGGCAGGCTGAGGGGGAATTTTCAAGGGAGGGGGAGGAGGGACTTGGAGGCGGTCACAGCCAGAAGTGAGGCGGCCCCCAGTGAGGGGGCGTGGCCAAGCCCCAATCCCGGGCTAGGGGGCGGGGCCCGGGTAACTGGGTCCCAGCGCCGCTGTGCCTGCGGCTGTCTCAGAGACAGCTCTCACCTCCCCACCCCCCTTCCCTGGGCTCCTTCCCGCCCGCCGCCGCGGAGATCCAGGCTGAGGCTGGGGAGGACGGTGGAGCCGGGCCGTGGCCTCTCCCCTGCACCCGCAGCTGGAGCATCGTCCGGAGGGACTGACTGAGGGCGAGCCCCGCAGTCCGAGCTCGAAGAGCACAAGCGCGCCCCCCGCCACCGCCGTCCTCTTCTCCCTCCTCCCCTCCCCTGCCCTCCCCTCCGCCCCCCCAGCCTCTGCTGCGGCGGGAGGAAGAACCCTTTCCGACCAGCCTAGGGAGCCCAGATCGATTCCCATTCCGGGAGAAAGAAGAGACCCCGCTCTCCGAACAGACTGACTCACCCCGGGGCCTCGGAAGTGGCTCGCCGCCTGTGGGAGAGCCCGCGCCCAGCGCAGCCCCCGACCCTCACCCGGCCGCTGCTGCATAGACAGCGCTCCCCAGCGGGCCCCCGGCCCCGCTGAGCCCACTCCCCGCGCGGGGCCCGGGCCGGCGATGCCTGGCACGGCAGCGGCGGTGGCCGCGGCTGCTGCTGGTACTGCCACCGCTGCCACGGCTGCTGGCCCGGGCCGGGGACTCGAGGCTCCGAAGTGGGGCCGAGCCCGCAGCCCCGCCCCCCGAGCCTGAAGCCGCTGCTTTGCCGGGCGCCGGGCCTCCTCCGCCCGCGCCTCCACCCCAGGAGCTGGAGCCAAGCGGGGAGCCCGGGCCCCGCGCCCAGGCCCGGACCATGCATGGCCACCGAGCCTTGGGGGTCGCCGGGCCTTCTGAGCCCGAACGCCCGACCGTGAACCCCCCCGGCGCCGCTCCACCGGCCTGTGCGGACTCGGACCCTGGAGTCTTGGAGCCGGGACTGCCGGCGCCTAGGGACTCAGGCTTGGCTCTCGGTGGACCCCAGGATCCCCAGTTTGTCGGCCCCTCGGACGCCATCCTCGGCGCCACTCCGGGCCCCCGGGTCTTGCCCTGCGGCCCCAGTCCACAGCACCACCGGGCCCTGCGCTTCTCCTACCACCTGGAGGGCTCGCAGCCCCGGCCTGGTGAGTGATTGAGAGAGCATGGGAGCTCGGCCACGGGCCTGGTGTGGGGAGAGGGTTCTTGTTCTCCGTTTCTCCAAGCTCCACCTCGGGGTCCCTTCACCCCAGCCATTCGAATCTGCTCAACCTCCAACCCCTTCCCTCCTTCCTAGGCCTTCATCCTCTGTCCCCCGTCTTTTCTCTATCCTCTGTGCCCCCGCATCCCCTCCGACCCCCTTCTTATCTGATGAGGCTAATGGGAGAGCGAGCACTCCAGGAAAAAGGGACAAGACTGCAAGGCAGTAAGGGGTATTTGGTTGGTGAAACGGTTTGTTTGGGGGATTAGGAGAAAAGGAGTCCCCCATTTGCCAAGTGCCTACATTGTGCCAGGCACTGGGCTGGGTGCTTTACGCGGGTTCTCATTTAATCTTCAGGAGCCTCCTGTGAAGTAGGTATCATTAGCCCCATTTCATAGGGGAGGAAACTGAGGCTCAGAGAAGTTAAGTATCTTACCCAAGGTCACACAGCTAGTATGGAGTCAGGATTCATAGCCTGATCTGTTTGAATCCAAAGTCTGTGGTCTTTCTGCTTCCCCCAAACTGAGGTTGGAGACCATGAAAGTAATGCCAAGCCTTCTGCTTATGTGATTTTCTCCTGTACTGTTCATCAGCTCAGGAGTAAGAGTGGAAAAAAAGAAGGATGGCGAATTGATCCAAGGTTGGGGTTTTGCCAGGTGTGTGTGGGAGGAGAACAAGGGAAGGATGGAATAGAAGGTGCTGATGAGAGAGAAAGGTGGAAGTCAGCTTTGGGAGGGCTGGAGGGGCTGACGGGTAGGGAGACAGCAGAAGGGTCAGGCCAGGTAGAAGCCAGTTGTAGCAGAACTGGAGAGCTACATGGCTACATGGTTGTGAGAAGAAATCAGGATGCTTGAACTTGGATTTGCAGAGATGGAGCAGCTCTTGGTCAGGTTACAGACCACTGCTTGAAGAGGCCTTTGCACTGCACAGATCTGAGTGTCTGAGGAGCCCAACAGGGCCTCCTCCCCCATCTGCGGACATCCCCCTAGGTGAACCTGAGCTTAGTACCATAAAGGAAGAGCAGAGCATGTCTACTGGGCTACACTGACAGAGCTGTTAAGCCTCTGGGGGCCCTCAGGGCTCACATCCCAGGCTCCACAGGTTTTTGGGATTGTAGCCCAGCACCAGGTAGCAGTAGTGAAGCATAAAATGCAAACAAGATGGATCCTTTGCTGCTGTTATAACCTTGGCTAGTCATAGAACCTCTGGTAGTTTTCAGGGGTTCCCTCAGTGTGGTTCAGAGATATCCTGCTGACAACAGGCCTTTAACCCCCGACCTACATGTTGCTCCTACCATTTTCCAAACTCCCCCTGATAGACACCACGTGGAACAGACTCATCCACTTTATTATTACAGCACTTGCTTTCAGATCCCCGAACATGCCACATCCCACCTCAGGACCTTTGCATCTGCTTTTCCACTATGCCTGGCAGCTCTTCCCCTGCTTTGCACCTGGCTTGTTCCTCATCCTTCAGGTCTCAGCTCAGATGTCACCTCCTTCAAGAGACCTTCCCTGACCACTTTAGGTAGGGCCACTTGTGAGTCTCCATTGCAGTTGCCAGTGTGCTACCATCCTTGTACTCTGTACAGTCTGTACTGATCTCATTGTATGTGTCTTCTGGTTTATTTGCCTGTCTCCCTCCACTAGAATGTGAGCTCCGTGAGGGCAAGGGGATTGGATCTGCTTTGTTCATTCTTGTATCCCCAAGACTAGTGCAGTGCCTGGCACACAGTAGGTGCTCAATAAATCCTGGGTGAACAGATGACTGAACAAATTCAAAGGGAGCACATGGTAGACCTTCAGTAACTATAGTCTAAGAGAAGGACAACTGAACTCCTACCCTCCAAACACTCTTAGTCTGCAGCTCAGTAGCTAGGCAGCACAGGTCCCTGGGCTCTGATCAGTACACGGTGCTAATTCTGAGTTGCCTTCCCACTCTACCAATCCTTCCCAATTACCCATCACAATACCCACCCTGAACCACTCCCCTCCTCCCTGAAAAAGTTTCCAGGATCCTTTTCCCAATGGAGTCCCTGCCTATGTAATTGGTGGTTGTCTTTTTTTTTTTTTTTAACTCCAAGATGAGAGGATTGGGACTAAGAAGGTTGTCAGGGAAAGATCTGGCCTCCCATCCAGCCATTCATAACTGACTCACTGTGTGACCCTGGGTGAGTGATTTCCTTTGTCTGAGCCTCAATTTCTTCATCTAGAGAGTGCCATGAGGCATCTATGGGATACTGGTTGCAAAGCCTGCAGAATGAAATAATTTTAAAAACTATATAAGAGAAAAACCTTCTGAAGAGGAGGTGAAGGAATTACTCAGGCCTGGAAAGGCGGGTGCTGGGCCATGTGATTCACAGTAGCATGGGGCATGAGAGGCCTGCCTCCCCCACTGCCCAGCCAGCCCAGGAGTAGGCACAAGTGACTTGCTTCTCTCTCCACAGCACTCGCCTATAATTGGCCTGGAGAGGGCAGGGTTGGTGGTTGTAAGGGGTGTGTGTGTGTGTGTGTGTGTGTGTGTGTGTGTGTGTAATAGAGACAGACAGACAGACGTAAACTTCAAGTATTGAAACATTGTAGTCCACATGGACGTAAACTTCAAGTATTGAAACATTGTAGTCCACATGGAAAGACTTCTGTGTGCCTGCCAACTTCCTCTCTCAGACTGCTGAGGCCTTTACTGAATCGTCATCCTTAGGACTAAGTGGCCCATCCTGGGTAGAGGGGCTCTTTAAAATATTGATATCTTATCCATGTAAAGAACCTTGAATTGATTCAAAGTGCTTTCTCTTTTAGTTACCCTGATTCCTGTTGTGGTGGGGGCAATCATTTATGTGCCCATTTCCCAGATTTACAAAGCCTATGGCCTCATTGGGTTACTGAGATAATGCAATGAGATGCCAGAGAGGGCTTCGAGGGAGTCAGAAAGGACTTCCCAGGTGTAGACTTGCTCACACAGATTTTCAGGGAACCCTACCCTATTCCTCAGAGTTGAGGCCTAGAATATCCTTCCAGATGTTAGGTGAAGGGGTTGTTTTGGGTCTGACCCTACCAGTCAAAAAAAAAAAAAAAAAAAAGAGTTGCACCCGATGTTTTTTCGTGCGTAGCGAAAGGATTGAGCCAGTTGAAGGGTGCAGCAGCAGGGGCTGGCTCCTTCTCATTTGGAGCTGGGGGCGTTCTCAGAAACTGCAGGAGTTAGAATTGGAACTGGAAAAGCCCTAGACACCTTCTGGTTCTGGGTTTCCCAAACTGGGTGAGCATCAGAATCACTCGTTGACTTTGAAAAAATTAATGTGATTCCCAGACTCCACCCCAGAGCTCCAGAATCTTGGACTTGCAGCCCAGGAATATATTTTCAAAGCTCCTCGGGTGATTCTGATGTACAGCCTAGAGTAGGAACCGCTGGTCAAGCCCATTTCCCAGTTGGAGTACTGGAGGCTCTGAGAGGTAGTTTACCCATGGTCCTACAGTGAGTCAGTATCATTAGGACCCCGAGAATGCATTGAGCTCCCCTCCAAGGCCCTCTCTCTGGGGCCCTCTGTGGGCCTCACTCACTCCCAACCCCAAAAGGAGGCATGGGATCTAAGCTACAGAAAGTGAGTCAATCCCTAACCCACGTACACACAAACACTGGCTGCCTCAGTTTACCCTCTATGCCCAGCTCTCATGAATGGCTACCATTTGGCAGTTCAAGCTGGAAGGCAGTTGTGGTTCTGGGACTCTAAGCAGAGGAAGCCCTGGCATCAGCAGTGCCCAGAAGAGAGCCTAGTCCTAAAGAAGGGCCCCGGGGGGCAGGGGGGGCAGTGTCAGCTAGGTTTATAGAGCTAAGAGGAACATGGAGGGCAGTTTGGGTAGGAAGTTTGGTGGGAGCTAAGGCACTGAGACATGGGGCATCCTGGGGACTGGGGCTAGCACTGGGAGTGGAGAGATAAGGCTGGCAAAGGGACTTCATGTTGAGAGCAACGGGGAACCTTGAAGGGTTTATTAAGGAGGGGAATGACATGCTCAGATGTGAGTATTTGAGAGATCCCAATAGCTGCATGTGGAGATTGGATGGTAGGGGTGTGAGAATGGGACCAGGGAGACAGGTCGTGGGAGGGTTGCAGTCATCTCAGCAAGAGGTGATGGTAGCTGTGGTCTCAGCAGTGGCAGGTGAGGAGGGTAATATCTGAGAGATCTTTAGGGCTAACATGGGTGAGCATTGGTGTGGTGGCTTGGATATAGAGGCCGAGGAAGAGGGAGAAGTGCAGAATCAGTCTGCTGGGTAGTGGTGGGGCCATCTACATGTAAGAGAAGGAGCAGGTTTGGGGAAAGATACTGAGTTGTATTTGAGACATGTTGAGTTTGAGAGGCATGGCGGGGGGCATCCAGGTGGAGGTGGCCAGTAGGCTTGGAAAGGTCAGAAAAGAGGCATTGGCAGAGATGTTGGGAGCTCGCACCACACAGCCAATCATGGGGACTCACCACCCATGCATGCCATGGGGAGAGCTTGCATGGTTCTGGGAGCTAGTCCTATCCTTGAAGACTTGGATAGCGAGGTAGCAGTCACCCTTGCTTGGATGGATCATTCATTAACTGCCCATACTTTGCCTTAGAAATGCCTTGGGGGACAGTTTTTAAAGGATATTTTCATGAAGAAGAGACCCATTTCACATACAGCCAGGGGAGTGGCTATTGCAAAGAACTGATGGAGTACTCCTGGAAACCAAGTCACACATTTATAAAGTAAATTCCTGTGGCTCCCCAGATGTTCTCCCTGTTGAGGGCATCCTGAAAGGCCATAGAGGGAGGCTGTTCAAGGTAAGGAGAAGAGGGGACTCATAACAGAAGGGGACTCTGCTGGGGATTTTTTTGGAGAGCAGCAGTTTGAGATTCCAGGGGAGCATCAGAGAAAAGACCTAAATTTGGTCTCTAGTCAGCTGGGGCCTTCTAGATAAACACAACAAAATGTAAAGACTCTGGGAAGCTGGGAAAAGAACTTCCCCAGGCAGGACTGAAAGAATTGAAGTTTCCAAGTTGCAGATGGTTGGCACCCCCATTCCTAGGTGCGTCTGTGCCTGGATCAGGGCCCAGCTGGTGCTACCTGGTGCCTCAAGGGGGAGTGGCAGCTAACAGTTCCCCAGACTGACTCAAACCATGCCTTTCCGGGGGCCAGTTAGCTAAATGCCTTAGGCAGATGTGGAGCTGGCCAGACGCTGGCAGGGTGGGGCTAAGACCTGTCTGGATGGAGGGCAGGAAGCACAATCTGCCATTGGCCAACCCCACAGAGTTAAGTTTCCTCATCTGGTGAGAGCAGACATCCTTGGATCAGTGAGTCCAGCCTCTCCAGTCTCCAGTACCCAGTACCCAGTTCCTTAGACCTAGAAGGTTATCACATCTCCAAAAGGTGCCTCAAAACACGCACAGGGCTGGAGACAAAGCTGCAGGGCAGCAGTGGAATAAGCCTCGGCCCTCCTGGCTCTGCCATTGATTCACTGAGGCTTCCTTTCTCCCCATAGGGCCTTAGCTCCCCCATTGTAAGTCATGCATCCCATTTATCTGGCACAATATAGTGTCGATAAATATTTGGTGAACACTTCAGTAAGAGTGACAGAGACGTCCTGACTGGTGTGGCTCAGTTGGTTGGAGCTTTGTCTATTAAACTGTAAACAGAAAGGTTGCAGGCTAGATTCCCAGTCAGGACACAGGCCTAGGTTGCGTGCTGTTTCTCACATCAATGTTTCTCTCCCTGTCCTTCTCTCTCTCTCCCTTTGCCTCTCTAAAATCAAGAAGTATGTCCTCAGGTGAGGATTTAAAAAAAAGAATGACAGAGGGAAGAAAGGAGGGCATTTCTTCATTTAACAAATGTTTATTGAGTGCCTAGTATTTGCTTGGCCCTGTGAGAGGTAATGGATGTGCACTGAGGCAGGCACAATCCCTATCCTGGTGGAGCTCCTTTCTAGCAGAGGAGACAACCAAGTCCAAGCGCAAATGCTGCAGGAACATGAGGAGGGGGCGGGTAAGGAAATGAGGACACTTGCATTGAGACCTGAAGGAAAAACAGGAGTCTGGAGGTAAGGAAAAGCAGAAAAGCCGTTCGGGGCACTGGAACGACATGTGCCAAAGCCCCAGGCGGAAGAGAGCACTTTCGAGGAACAGACAAGAGGCCATTGTGGCTGGAGTGTGGGGGTGGGGAAGTGTTCCTGAGCTGGGCCTTACTTGTCCCCATGTTCAGGAGTTTGGAGTTCACCCTGGAGCCAAAGCAAAGGGAGCCCTTCACAGGGCTTGCAGGAATTGAAGGGGACTGTTTTCACAAGCTGGTTGTGGTGTTGAGAGTGCCTTGTAGAGGGCTCCACGGATGGCAGGGAAACCAGTTAGGCTGGAGTAGAAAAAAATTGGTATGGACTGTAGAGCTCCTAAGAAGTTGAGTCTGCAGGACTGGGGTCTGGCTGGATGTGTGAGTTGAGTTGGAGGGAGGAGTCCTGGAGAAGGCCCAGTCTCTGGCTTGGGGAGCTGGGTGGATGGAGGTGCCATTCCTAGATGGGGGAGGCAGGAAGAGAAGCCATCCAGGGGCTGAGGTAGGGGTGTGGTTTAGGGTGCAGACTCTGAGGAGCCGGAAGACAGGGCATCTAGGTGTCCAACAGGCATCAGCTGTGCCCATGCTGGCCCCAGAGTAAGGCAGGGAGGGGTGTGGAGGGCACAGGTGTGTGACTGAGGCCCAGAGAGGGAGGGAGCAGTAGGTTCTGCCCAGTGCTGGAAGCTTCCAGCCTTCCAGGCTCTTCCCCATGGCCTGTGCATGGAAGGGGTTAAGTCATGGACGGAAGGAGCCTGGAGAAAGCGGGAAAGGCAGGACTGGCAGGGCTGGCCCCAAGGAACTACAGCTGGCATAGAAGCCCTTCCTCTGGGCCTCCTAGGCCTGCACCCCCGCCCACACCACCGCCTTCGCCTTTACCTTCACCTTCCCTGCTCCCCCTGCAGCTTCAGCGGGCTCCCCTAGGCGGGGCCTCCCTGCCTAATGTGTTCCAGGTGTGGACACAGCCCCTCCCCCCCAACCCTGGGGCTGCCTGGAGCTGGCAGAGAGGGTGTGGGTCTCTCACTGTGCATCTCTTAGGGGCTCCAGCCTACAGATCTTCTGACTGCTGTCTCCGGAGAATTCCTTCAGAGATCTCAGTACCCCATGGCTCTGGCAGGGTCAGGCAGTGGTGAGAGCCCCCCAGATCCAGCCCCGACACTTTCCAGCTTCATGTGATCTCGGGCCAGTCACCTCACCTCTCTGAGCCTCAGTTTTCTCATCTAGAAAATGGGGTCATTTCCCCACCACCTAGGGTTGTTGTAAGAAATAAATGCCACAGGTAAAGCCTTCAGCACTCATCATGGCACACCGTAGCCATGTTCAACAAATGGTCCTGCCCTTTTGGTCCCTGCACCTTTGCTTCTCTTGGCCTGCATCTCAGACTGTCTCCGTCTCCCTTTCTGTCTTCTCCCTCCTTGTCTTTGTCCCAGCATCTCTCTCTTTCCTTCATAATCTCTGCTTCACCAACCCTGTATTTTGACCAGGCCTCTGGTGAGAGAGGAAGGGAGATGGGTGGGTGTTGGGGTCCCTGGAGTCACACACAGCAGGGGTCACAGGAGCCATCCCATAGTGGCTTTGTCCTCACCCGGAGGGAAATCCCAGCCAGCGTGGCAGTCCCAGCAGTGGATAATTACTGCCCCCAGTGCTCCCAGCTGCAGCTCCACTCCCTTCCCTTCCTGTCCTCTGAAGTCCCGGCCCCTCCCTGGGGTGGAGCAACCACCCCCATCCTTCTCTGGCCTTAGGTTCAGAGACACAGGGAGGAGGTAGCCCAGCCCTCAAGGCAATCAAGCAACCAGAAGAGGGAAGGGCTGCCTGTATTCCCTTGTGTTTGTATGGTGTGTGCGTGTGTGTGCATGAACGCACACATGTGCCTGGCTGCCTGGCTGTCTTTTTCCCTGTGGGTCAGGGTTTTTTTATACCTTAATGTTCTTGTTTGTTTGTCCTTGTGTGTTTGAGTGTGTCTTTATATCCATGTGTGTCTTTGAGTTGGTATATGTTATATGTTCCCGTATGCCTAGGTATGTGTCACCTCAGCTCTGTCTAAGCCCCTGGAGGTTTCTAGATATGTCTTCGTATGTAGATATTGTGTATGTGTGTGTGTGTCTGTGCTGTAGTCTATCTCTGTATACTCCCTAATATCTTGGTGGTGGTGGTTAATGCATGCGGGGGACGGTGCCTGCCTGTCTTTTGGCCTTTCCCAACCCTTCCTGCTGTGGAAACTTCTTGCAACTCCAGGCTATTTGTTCACTGTGCCCTCAGACACACTGTTCACCTCCCCATGTCTAGTGTCCACACCTTGGTCACTCTTCTTCTCTTGCCTGCGGGACCGTGCCCAGTCAGCCCATATCTGTAAAAACACACCCATCCTGAACAGCTGAATTCAAAAGCCACCTCCTTTAGAAAGTCCTCTCCCCAGCCCCCAATGTGATTTTCCCCCCAACTCAGCAAACATTGACTGAGGATGTGCTCTGTGACTCTGGGCACAGCCACACTTGGGATCAAGTCTCAGCTCACCCAATTCTAGCTGTGTATCCTCAGGCCATTGATTTTGCTTCTCGGTGCCTCAGTTTCGTTATCCATAAAATGGAGCTAAGAGCACACAGGCTTTTCAGCAGGATGCCATACAGGGAAGCATCAATACAATGCCTGGCCCAGAGTAGGTACCCAACAAACAGTTGAATCCCCATACCTTATATTCTCCATTAAAAGGCGAACACCTTAAGTTCCAGAGAGTTCTGAAAGTTCTTGTAATCCCCTGCTCTCTTCTCCAGGTGTCCTGCGCAGGGCAGACTGTGAAATGGACCAGAGAGAACAAAAGGCAGACTCTAGTTCAGGAAACTGCTGACAAGTATTGCATGGGCTACCTCCCTGGGCCTTCTCTGATCCAGGGGAGACTGGGTCTTCCAGGGGATGGGAGAGGGGGCCTCCAAGGCTGCCACCCAAGAGGTACAGCACATAAGATAGGACAGGAGGTAAATGGCACAGGTGGAAGGGGCTGTAAGGACCATCTAATTAAGATATTGCAAAATAGTGGCCTCCAAGTGGAATTTGACCCAAATGTTTCATTTGGTCTACTCACTGTTTTTTTTAAATTGGGGGATTTCACATTAAATTCTGGATTTCTTATTCTCTCAAAATATTGGAAGATCTGAAAATAAATACAGGGCCCTGTCACTTCAATGCAGCAATTAGATGGAGGGGAAGAGCTGCAGTGCATATTTTAGGAGAGGCATGTGCTCTCCAGTTTACCCTACTCCTCACCATTCCCTCTTGCCTTACTGTCCCATTTGACAGAAGGATCCTCACTTTACAGAAACATCCCTCATTTTACAGAAGGTGTCTCACTTTGCAAAAATGAGTTCCTCCATTTTATAAAACACTCTTCTATTTTGTCAAGGAGTCTTTTATTTACAAACAGGTCATCCATTTTACAAAAGGGCCTTTATAGAACTCTTCCTCACTTTACAGAATACTTTGAAGAAAGTGCCTCCATTTTGTAGAAACTTCTTCCCTTTACAGAAGGCACCTTCTCTTTATGAAAGAGACCTCCATCTTAAAGAAAATGTCTCCGTTTTGCAGGAGGGAACACTCTGGGCAGCTCCTTACTTGCCAGAATGGCTCCCGCTTTCCAAAAGTGCCTTCACTCTATAGAAGGCAGCTTCATTTTTTCTGCAGAGTCCTTATGTTTCAGAAGACTGGTCTGCTTCAGGGAAGGAACCCTACAGCTACCCACAGGGTACCCCTGCACTTTCCAAACTTGACAGAGCTTGGTGTTTGAACTTGCAGAGAACATCTGCCAGGTCAAGCAAGGCCTGGGAGCAGTCTGGCCACAAAGGTGTAATGGTGCAGCTGGACTGTACCTCATGTTTAAAGGGCAGATGGGAAGAGGTGGAGGAGCTATGCTTTTATCCCTTCTTTTCTTCATCAGGCTGAAGGACTCCCCGGCCCCCCATAGAGCTGGCTTCCCAAAAGGCACTTTCTTATTTGCTGTTGTTCTTTCTTGTCCACACCCTCTGTTCCTTTTCCCCAAACCCACCCCACCCCCAGGAATTCCAGCAGTCCCTGGGGCCTACCTCTCAGCCTGAAGAGGCAGAGATCTGGGAATGCATTGGGGATCAGGAGGCCTGAGTGCCGGGACCGGCTTCATCCCACACTAGCATCTCCCCATTTCCTAACACTGAGGAGGAGCATATACATTCTCTTTATTTTGCAAATGGAGAAATTGGGGTCCAGAGCTGTGAAGTGACTACCCAGATCACTCAGGAAGTTAATGGCCTGGCTGAGGTCCAGTCTGAGGCCCTATTAGCTGTCTTGAGATTAAGCCAAGCCTACAGCTGGGAAAAAAGAAAGGGGGTGCTTCTGGCTGGGGAGGGGAAAAGCTGGGAGCTGAAATTCCCAGAAAGAGCTGAGGGAGAAGCAAGGACTGTTTCCCTTGGGAATGGGCCACCAGAGGAGCCCTTGTCCTCAAACTCAGTTACAGGGTAGACCTGCTCTGCCAATAAGCCCAGAAGCATGTGCTCAGGGCGCCTACCAAGCAGGGACTTGTAGCAACCAGAAACAATTTTGGGAATGATTTTGTTATTTCAATAACAATAAGGTGTCATGGGAAAATTCAAAATTTTGTTGTCTTTTTAACACTACTTTCACAATTCTGTATGGTTTATAGCTTGAACTGAATTTGAACGCCAGTGGGGGAGGAGAAGATGAGGCACCATTGTCTTTTCACTGCCACCTGACTCTAGTAGGAATCCTGCCCTGATGTGAGGAGCTGTCGGTGGACAGTGGGACTGCATTCAGTGTCAGTCTCTGGGTGGTTTGCTTGTGTTTCTCAGTGTCAATGGCTTCGTGTTGTGTTGTGGCCTGTGGGTTTACGTATCTGTGTGAGTGTATCTGTATGAGCAGTTTCATGTCTTTGTGGATGTGCAGTTCTTCTGGCTTTCAAATTAACCCACATTGCTCTGTGGATGGAGGGATACTATGCCCTTTCCCTTCCTTGTCTCGTGTACTCCCCAAACCAGGGAGCTGTGATTATTACCCTATTTTCCAGACAAGGAAAGTGATGCTCAGATAGCTGGAGAGGCTTGCCCAGGGTCACACAGGTAGTAAGTATGGGTGTTGGGATTTACCTGCCATCTGTGTGACTCCTGAACCAGCAATTCCTAATGAAGGTGCTGCAACACTTTAACCCAGGCAGTGCAGTCAGCGACTGTGATCCCGCCATTCATCTTTGGAATAGCCAAGTGCCACAGGTTTTTAATCACTGATTTTGTTTATGTTTTGTTTTGTGTTTTAATCTGCACCCAGGGCTATGTTTATTCATTTTAGAGAGAGGAGGAGGGAGGGAGGGGGAAACATTGATATGAGAGAGAAACGTCAATCAGTTGCCTCCATATGCGCCCCAACTGGGGACTGAACCTGAAACCTTTTGGTGTACAGGACAATGCTCCAACCAACTGAGCTAGCCAGGGCTATTAAGTTTATTTTTTAATAAATAGGACCAGAGTCAAGGTTATCCCTAAAATAAATGTCACCCTCGTGAGTGTTCAGAAGCACACAGTGCAGGGTAATAGCATAGAGCCCACAGCTTGCCTGAGGCTTAAGTGGACCAATGTCCAGGCAGCCCTGGCTCCCAAGTGCCACCTTGAAAACCTGGCTCTGCTTAACTCACTCGAAGCCCTCATTTACTAGGGTAACTGGAATTCACCCAAAAAAGTAGTGTTAGATTTGAATTTCAGATGTAATTTTTAGTATAGCATAGTAAGTTTTTAGTATAAGTATGCATGCGACATGCTTACACTAAGAAATTATTCATTGTTTTTCTGAAATTCAAATTTAACTGGGTAGCCTGTATTTTATCTGGCCAACCTGTGGCTGCCTCTCCCTCCCCTGAGCTTCCCTAGGCCCCGATGTGCTGACTGCCTTGCACTTACTGAGCCACACTAAAGCTTCTCTTAGTGAATGAGAGAATGCGAGTCTCTTGTCTTTGAGATTGGGAGCTCACTGAAGGTCGGGGTCAAGATTGCCCTCTGGCCTGCTGAGAGTGTGTCAGGGTGTAAACATGCACCTCCAACCCCACAGAAGTGCTGCGGGCAGTGCCCCGGGCGTGCCTCCGGTGGAAGAGGAGAGATGCCCTAGTGGCAGTGGTGGCTCTGTGTGTGTACATCATTTGCCATTTAATCACTTTTTATTTTTCAATTACAGTTGACATACATTATTATATTAGTTTCAGTGATTAGACATTATATAACCTACTAAGTGATCTTCCCGATAAATCTCGTACCCATCTGATACCACACATACTATTAGAATATAATTGACTATCTTCCCTATGCTGTGCTTTACATCCCCATGACTATTTTGTAACTGCCAATTCGTACTTCTTAATCCCTTCACCTTTTTTGCCTTTATTTGTTTTTATTTTTAGAGACAGGAGAAGGGAGGAAGAAAGAGAGGGAGAGAAACATCAATGTGTGAGAGAAGCATCGATCAGTTGCCTTCCGCATGCCCCCAACTGGGGACCTGGCTCATAACCCAGGCATGTGCTCTGACTGGGAATCAAACCAGCAGTCTTTTGGTTCATAGGCCAGCACTCAATCCACTGAGCCACATCAGCCAGGGCTATTGCCATTTTAATGTTTATATTTTTTATCTTTTTTTCTTCTTCTGTCAGGGTACAAACCCATGCCTGCACCCTATGGCAGTGCTGGGGGCAGTGCCCAGGGTGTGGTTCCCATGGATGATGGGAGATGCCCTAGTTGTAGCAGTGGCTGTGTGTGTATGCATTGTGCCAAGAGGTTCTCACTAGGTCTTCCAGGACTGCAGAGTTGATGTATGTCTGGGTATATTTTCACGAAGTGTTATGAGGTTTGGTGGTGTGATTTTATAGGGGTGGGATGGGGTGGGGGGTCCTTAGTGGCCTCTACTCCAGAGGGCACTGGGGACTCTGGTGACCCCACTAGTGGGGGGCAGTCCTGGTGGAGGACATTGTCAGGCATGTAGATGTATGTGCGCATGCTTATATGTATGAGAGAGAGACGTGTGGATTATCAACCACAAAAAAAAAAATGGGCTGGAGAAAACCAATGCAGGCCCTAGCTGGGTGGGAAGGAGATGGGGCAGTGGGAAGGGCTGTGGTATCTAGGAAGGGGAAGACCTCCCCAGGAGCTGCCAGAGAGCAGGGATGGGCTGTTTATATTCCCCAGCACAGAGTCTATCAGGCTCAGAGCAGAGCTCAGAAATATTTGGGGGATTAAATGAACCCAAGGGAAACCAAACAGCCCAGCAGGTCATGAGGGGTCACTGAAGCCTGGCTGAGAAGTTCCTATTTTCCCCATGAGAGTCACAGGTTATTGTGCAGTTAAGTGGCATGACCTGAGCTGATGGTTCATGCCGCCACCTGGAGGGAGCAAGACCTGGGGCCAAGGGCTCTACTGAGGGAACACATAGGAGACAGGGAAATGTAGGCAGAGGGACAGGGAGAGGGGCACTGAAATAGAGGGAAGGATCTTGAACCTTCTTTACCTCAGCAGAGCCCCTCCTCGTTCTTGGCCAGGCCTAGGCTCCTGAACTGGAACCCTGTTGTTCATCTCTGTGAGCAGCAGGCTTGGGGTCATTGCCCTTCCTGACGCTGCAGCTCACCACTTTCTGAAACACTGAGGTCCATTCCTGCTTCTCCTGGTTCCCCTTCTTTCCAGACTCCCCTTGGAGAACATGGTTAAGAAAGGAATCCAGTCCAGGAACAATCTGCCAAAAGTCTGCCAGTGACTTACCGTGAGATCTTGGGCAATACATTGCCCCTCTCTTTGTCTTCATCCCCTCATTAGAAATTGAGCTGAAAATCCCTGCCCCTGTTACACAGGGACCCAAGATATCCCAGAATATATGAATTTCATTCAGCTTCTCATTCTGCAGGACTGCCTGCACAGAGGCAGGAAGAAAGGTGAGGCAGATCCACCTGTGGACTCCTAGGTGAGGTGGGTGAGGAGGGCACAGAGGTGGGACCCAGCAGAGCTGTTGTCACCCTATCCCCAGAACGAGCACTGAAGCAAAGGAAGAGAAGGCCCAGCCAGGGACCCTACTGCCCTGTACAGACTGGGTGGGGAGGACTTGTCCAGGGAGGCCTGGCTGCTCTGAGGCACGGAAACAGGGCCAGGTCAGCTCCCCCCAGCCTAAGGACGCAAACAAGGAGCACCTGGGACCCCAGCACGGATGTGTGTATCTCTGAGCAAGGTCTCTGTATGAAGGAGTGCCTGGCTTTACTCCCTGGATCGCTGGCCATGTCAGCTACACTGTGTCTCTCATTTCTCTGGCCATGTGTCTCTCCAACTATGTTTCTGCATGTGCCACCCTCCAGGTGATTCATCCTCCTCAACCCCACACCCAGGGGGGAGGGCAGGGCAGGACCAGGCCAGGATGTGCTGAGCAGGGCAGAGTGAGCAGCCCAGCTAAGCTGAGAGGAACACCTCCACCCTCCCAGCCAGGGCCCTGCCTGCTCAGGTGGGAAAGGAAGTGAGGAAACTGCACCCAAAGCAAGGTACAGAGTGGGGGAAGAGGGCTCAATTTGGGGCCTGGGGCACCGTGTTCCTTCAGTACTGGGAGGGAACCATGACCGAGACCCCTGAGGCCTGTCTGGCTGGAGTGTGGCCAGTGTGGTGTCAGGGACTCAGGGAAGCTGCCGCAACCCTGGGGGTTGGGCTCCTCCTTCCGTCTAGGACTGGGAGACCTAAATTTCCCTGCAACTCTCTTTTTTTGGTCTATGTGACCCTGTGTGGTGTTTGTGTGTGTGTTTAGCTGTGTTTTTGTAACAGAGGTCATGTGACTGACTAGAGCAGGAGGCAAGTGTCGTGTGTGTGTGTGTGTGTGTGTGTGTGTGTGTGTGTGTGACTGAGCCCCTAAAAGCCAGGGATATCAAGGACATGCTCATTTCATGTGTATAATGAGTAGTTATACCATGTGTCTATGATTATGTCTCTGTGTTTCTGGTACATGGTAGTGTGTGACTTTCTGCTGAGGTTGTATCTGACATGGGATAATGACCCTGTGTGGCTATAGTCTTTGTGACTGTATGAACCGTTTACAGGTATGTGAACCTGGTATGATACTGTGGCCCTGCAATTGTGAAACACAGTATAAGTGACACTGCATATCTTTGTGGGACTTAGTGGAACTCTGTTTGAGGAGTATACAAGTGGGTATATGATGATAAGTGGTTGGGTGATTGTTGTGTAAGAATGTTTGTGAAATGGTAGACTTGTATTGTGTGACTGTGTCTTCGTGACTGTACATTAACATGGTTACCAGTATGTGTAATACCATGGGGCTGCATGATGATATGTGAGGTTGTGACTGTGGGTCTTTCTGACTGTATAGGACCAGGTTTCCAGGAACATGATGGCATGTGATTGAATATTCAAATGTATATGGCTCTGCAGTTGTGTGAAACACTAAATAACACCATGTGTCTCTGTGACTGAGTGGGCCCATTTGTTGCCCCTCATGTATGAGAGTATATGTCACAGGGTAACATACCCTCTGTGGCTGAGAGAGGCCACGTGGCTGTGGCACAGCAAAACTGACGCCATGTGCAGGTGGGAGCTCTTGACTGCCACCCACTCTCTTGTCCTCAAACCTGTTTGCCTGCATCCTTCCCTACATGATGGCCTTTCGTGGCTCCCTTTTGCTCACAGGATGGTCACCCTCATCCTCAGCCTGCCATCCAGGCCTTCCCCTCCCTGCTCTGAGCTCCATTGACTTCTCCATCATCTCAGACCGCCCCCCCCAGCTCTCTGCCCTGCCCAGCCCAGCCCACCTGAGCCTCACACTTCTTTGCTGAGGGCATGTCATCCCTGGCAGGGGAGGGGGTCGCTTACTGCAGCCAGACCAAATCGTCTCTCCCAAGTGTAATTATCGTCTCTCCCAGAACCAAAGACAGAGTGGGTTCAGGGAGCCCACAGTGAGGCAAGAGGGACAGTGCAAAAAGGCCTCCTGTTTTCTGAGTTTGTTGCTGTCTTTAAAGCTGTTCATGTGACCTGAACTCAGGGTGTGTGTGTGTGTGTGTGTGTGTGTAGAAGAGAGTAGTTCAGATTAGTGAGAATGTAGGATTTTAAGAAGCAAAAGTTTTGCTCATGAAATACAATTTTAATACTTGCCAGACATTCAGCTATATAAAATTGTAGACAAGGAAGTCCACGTGTCTTCTGGACTCTAAAAAAAGGGCAAAGAATGGTTTCTGCTCAGCATACCCACTTTATCTGTATAAACAAGGCCTGTAAACACATAAGCAAACTATAGGGTATTCACTCCCACCCCCCCACCTGGTTAAACTCCCAAGTAAATAATGCCTAGTGACATACAAGGAATCAATGTCCTGATCACAAAGAATTCTTGTCATGTTGTCAAAGGTCTTGTGTATTGATGAAAACTGCCAGCCACGGCCCTGGGCTTGACTCCTCATCCAAAGGCTGGGATAGGAGCTTCCCAGAAAGGCACTGTGGCTAGAAAAGGGGCTCAGGGAAACGCAAGACACCCCAAATACTTGTTAAGATGTGCTACTCTCCAGTCCCCTTTGCAGTAACATCCTTTGCTTCATACCAAGTTTCTGCCTTTCTGCAGGGCTGCACCAGGGAAACCGGATCCTGGTTAAAAGTTTGTCCCTTGACCCTGGCCAGAGCATTGAGCCTCATCCAGAAGGTCCCCAGAGGCTTCGCTCAGACCCTGGCCCCCCCACTGAAACCCCCAGCCAGCGTCCTTCACCACTGAAGCGGGCACCAGGCCCAAAGCCACAGGGTAAGTTGTTCCAGAGAGTGGCAGAGAAATGGCCCAGGTAAGGGGACAAAGGAAGGTAAAGATTGGCCAGTGGCAGAGGAGAAGGCATGTGAGAAGAATAGGAAGGACCATGGTCTAGGGGAAGAAAACTATGGCTTGGAGCTAATGTATGCACACTGGACCTGACCTCAGGCCTGCTCTGTGCCTGCCTTGGGCAAAGGTGCAGACTGGGAGTTTGTGGAGGAGCTTGTGGCTTGGTCATGACAGCCTCCTCCAAACCCAGCTCATTGGGATCTCTTCTCCATCTTTTTCTTGTCCATCTCTCCAGTCCCCCCGAAGCCCAGCTACCTGCAGATGCCCCGGATGCCCCCTCCACCTGAGCCTATTCCCCCTCCACCATCACGCCCACTGCCTGCAGACCCCCGAGTGGCCAAGGGCCTGGCTCCCAGGGCAGAGGCCAGCCCCAGTTCGGCAGCGGTATCCTCACTGATTGAAAAATTTGAAAGGTGAGTCTGGTCCCTAGGGGTGAGGGTGAACCTAGGATGGGAAGGACAGTTATAAGACAGACCTCAGTCAAGCTCACACCCTGCCTCCATGTGTGTCCACCACCCACCTCAGAGAGCCTGTGGTTGTCGCCTCGGATAGGCCAGCTCCTGGCCCCAGCCCAGGTCCCACAGAGCCAGCCATGTTGCCACAGCCACCTCTGCAGCCACCAGCACCCCAGCTCCCCGAGGGTGAAGCCTCCCGCTGCCTGTTCCTGCTGGCTCCTGGGCCCCGGGACGGCGAGAAGGTGCCCAACCGAGACAGCGGCATTGACAGCATCAGCTCACCATCTAACAGTGAGGAGACCTGCTTCGTCAGTGAGGATGGGCCCCCCAGCCACAGCCTCTGCCCCGGGCCCCCTGCCCTGGCCAGTGTCCCTGTTGTTTTGGCTGACCCCCACCGGCCCAGCTCCCAGGAGGTTGATAGTGACCTGGAGGAGGAAGACGACGAGGAGGAGGATGAGAAGGACAGAGAAATCCCAGTGCCCCTGATGGAGAGACAGGAGTCTGTGGAGGTACTGACCCATGTTCACTGAGTGGCAGGACCATGTGGAGAAACCAGGAGCCTGGCTGATCTGCTTGGTTCTTCTCCTAGCTCCGTACTTCTCAAAACACAGCATGTTTTCACTGTGGACCTCAGGCTTCCCTGGTCCCCTAGTACTAAATATGAGTAGTAAACCCCTGCACGTCCCATCGCTGTGACTACCAAAGTGACCATGCGCAGTTCCAAATGCCCACTCGGAAAATTGTTCTACCCTCATTGAAGAACCACTGGCTGGGTCTCGGTTTTTCTACTTGAAGGTGGGCATCCTGGTTGGGGATCTTTAAAGTCGTGTTCTAGCTGCAAAATCCAATGACTTAATAGCTATGTGATGTCAGGCAAGTCTCTGCTCCCCCACCACAAGCCTCAGTTTCTTTATTTGTAAAATGGAAAGTCTCTCACATCCAGGGAGACTTCTCAACAGCTGGCCTCTGGAGGGACACAAGAGCTGGAGTTCCCCAGGGACCTGCGGCTCTGGGCATAAAGGCTCTCAGCAGCAGGAACCTCTTTCTTGGCCCCGGCAGCCTAGCACTGCTTCCAAAGGCATCCTTTGGCCATAGGCAGAAGTTAGGTCACAGCCAGAATGCGTACTCCACCAGAACCCAGCTACAATGTGGGGGCTAAGGCCAGGGTCTCAGCAAATATATGCCCAATGAATAGGAAACTAGGCCAACAGGCAAGGAGCTTTCTACATTTTTAGACTTTTGTGTTTTCCTTCCACTCCAGCTACTTAGCGAGCCTTTCCTGACAGTCAGCTGAGTGGGTGAATAAATAACTAACATTTCTAGACTACTTAATCTGTAGTCTGCTATGTTTTATTTATATTAAATCATTTAATTGTCTCAATTACAAATGGACTTAGGCTCTATTATTATCTGAATATATAGATAAAGAGACTTAAATACAGAACAGTTATATAATTTATGCAAGCTCATGAATGGGAGCACTAGGATTTGAATGCAGGAAGTCTGACTTTCCCACCCACACGCCTAATCACTGCACTATGCTGAATGAATAGAGCAGATCGCTGGGTGAATGAGTGGCCTAGTGAAGGAGTGCATGGCATCTGAATTGAGGGGTGGCTTTTATGATACACTGGAGAGTCAGGGATGAAGCTATGGGATTTATAGGCCTAGAAGTGGAAGGTAGGGTTATCTCTGAGAGGCATTAGACTTAGAGTAGCATTTGAGCTGTTCTGAGAATTCTGGGGGCTTGGCTGAGTGTTAGGCTACAAGAAAATGGATCACCTGCTACCCCTTCTCCTTTCCAGTTGACCGTGCAACAGAAGGTGTTCCACATTGCCAATGAGCTCCTGCAAACTGAGAAGGCCTATGTTTCCAGGCTCCATCTCCTGGATCAGGTGACTAGCCCCTCAGGGGTCTCAAATCCCTAGTAACTGGTGGGTGGACACCAAGAAAGAAGTGATAGGGCCTGAGCCCAACTCTACCATTGGAGCCAGAATCTAGAGGTGGTAAGGCTCCTCTCTGACATTGTCCCCTATCCTGTCCCCAAAGTCAACTTTGATTATGACTCCAAGTTTGGTCTTTGTACTAACCCTCATTCCTAACCCTAGGAGGGTACACCAGCCTGGACTGCAACTCTGACCCAGACCTTGAATTTACTCCTAACTGTAAACCAGACCTTGAACCTCATTTTAACCCTGACTCCAAATTCATTAGAATCCCTAAAGATAGGAAGTTTTTGTCTGTGTTCTTCACTGTCCGGCTCACAGTAAGCACTCAAAAATATTCGCTAAATGAACAGATCTAAGCCCATCCTTCTCTCTGGCCCTGAATCTAATTTTGACCTTGACCCTGATCCTGACTTGTCATTGTTCCAGTGACGACCTCCAGGTCCTAACCCTGACAACCTGAAATCCAACCCCACATGCAAACCTAACTCCATTCCCTCTGTCCTCAGTCTCAAGACCATGCTGATCCCAAAGGTCCACAGAGCTGACCCCAAACACTGCCCTCACCTGCAAGCAGCCCCTTCCCTAGCCAAGCCCCGGCTCAGCTGCACTGAGCACTCCTGCCCTGCCCCACAGGTGTTCTGTGCCCGGCTGTTGGAAGAAGCTCGGAACCGCAGTTCTTTCCCGGCTGACGTTGTCCATGGCATCTTCTCTAACATCTGCTCCATCTATTGCTTCCACCAGCAATTTCTGCTGCCTGAGCTAGAGAAGCGCATGGAAGAATGGTGAGGGGCCCCATATCTAAGCTGCTCGCCCTCCTATCCATTTATTTGCCTGTCGAGCCCAGGCTAGATGTGTGTACAAGTTCATTCCTGCCTGCCCTGTCCTCTTACCACCTGTCACAAAAAGCATCGGGCCCAAGATCTGCTTTCTGGGCCCTCCAAGACCAAAAGGAAACACAGGCTGGGACTCAGAAAATCATCACAGAATAGCAAAGCCCTTAAGAGTATGAGGTTAAGAGCCAAATCGGCTGGCTTCACATTCCAACTCTGTCATTCTTACATTTGTAACATTAAGTTTCTTAAATTACTGTGCTTCAGTTTCTTCTCTATAAAATAAAGGTAGTAATAATAGCCTACTTTGTAGGAATGTTTTAAGGATTAAATTAGCTGATACATGTAGAGAGTGTAGAACAGTACCCAGTATATTAGTGCTCCATGAATGTGAGCTGTTATTTTTTTTATCGGTGCTATGATAGCTCAGAATGGGAGGCTGTGGGAATCCAGACAAATGGACTAAACTTAAAGGATCCAGGGAGGAGATGATGCCTGAGCTGAGGCCTCAGGTAGATGTGTAGGGGTGATAGGCAGTCTCCCAGCCTCCACGCCCTCTTCTTCAATCCATCCTGTAGAGTCCGCACCACCTGCCAGAATGGTCTTTCTGAACAATAGTCAGACCATGTCATTTCCTGCTTAAAACCATCTCTACACTCCCCACACCCACAAGATAAAGTATGTCCCCCTCACCAGACTGTGACCAGAGAGGGCTGGCATGAAGCCAATTCCTGCATTTTTCCAACTGACTGTGACCGTTGAAGGCTGGTCCAGGCACAGTCCTGTGTGTCCCCTAGCTGATTGAGACTCCTGCAGAGTGCAGCCAGGCCTGATCACTTTGCCTTCCACACCAGACTGTTAACCCTCTCAGTGCTCCACTAAATGTGACTCATTTGTGTCCCCAGAATCACCCAACACGGGACTGGGTACAGAATCAGTATATGGCCCTGGCCAGGTGGCTCAGTTGGTTGTAATATCATTCCATACACCAAAAGATTGCAGGTTCAACCCCCCCAATCTGAGCATAGATAAGAGGCAACCAATTGATATTTCTCTCTCACATCAATATTTCTCATTCTCTCTTGCCCTTCCTCTCTCTCTAAGATCAATAAACATATCCTTGGGTGAAGACTTAAAAATCAATCAATCAATCAGTGTTTGAAGTAGCCTTTGCAATTAGATCAGCACAGGTATCCTAAGAAGTATCACTCCTGGTGCTTGAGCAGGGCAGAGTCGGGGTAGGTGGCAGCCCAGGCAATAGTTTCTGGTCAAGCAGAGAGAGCCTCTTGGCCTAATTGGCTGATAATATAAGCAGAATTTCCTAAGAAGTACACTGGTGGAGAGGTAGATTTCCAGGACTAAGAGACCCCATAGGTCTCTCTGCCTGGGGCTGGAGATCTATGGGGTTGGAGGGGGGCTGGGGGACAAGGATCAACAGAACCATGTCAGCCCCTGCTTCCACCCCAGGGACCGCTACCCACGCATTGGAGACATCCTGCAAAAGTTGGCGCCCTTCCTCAAGATGTATGGTGAATATGTGAAAAACTTTGACCGGGCCGTGGAGCTGGTCAACACCTGGACAGAGCGCTCCACCCAGTTTAAAGTGATCATCCATGAGGTGCAGGTAAGTGGCAAAGATGGATGGGGTAGACTGGGGAGGAGAGGTCTTCAGGGACCCGGTGTGTGTTTCTGTGGCCAGACCTGAGCCCCTCTGCCTCTGCCTGTCACAGAAGGAGGAAGCCTGCGGGAACCTGACATTGCAGCACCACATGCTGGAGCCCGTACAGCGCATCCCGCGCTATGAGCTGCTTCTCAAGGACTATCTGTTAAAGCTGCCCCATGGCTCGCCAGACAGCAAGGATGCCCAAAGTGAGTGCACACACCTGGGCCCAGCCCTTCTCTGAGACTTATTTCACAGGGTCAGCCTTCCATTGCACATAATTGAAACCCCAGAACAGGATCTGCAAACTGAAAGGCCCACATTGAGGCTCTAGAATGAGACCCAAGGATAAACCTCCAGGTTGAGATCTCTGCCGGATGACTCAGACAGAACATTCAGGAGTTCCCCAGTCTGAAGTTTCCAAATGGAATGCCATGAGTTTGAGGGGAATGCCCAGAATGATCCCATAAAGGGAGCTACCTGTTTCCTAGGCCAGGACCCCAAGGTTGATCCCTAGACTTGTCCTCAAATAAAGTTGCCCCAAGCCCAAAGGGGTTGAGCCACAAGGCTGAGAACCCAGACTGACCCCTCAGGCCAAACCCTCTTAATCGAATCTCCACAGCTAAGCTCCCCAGAAAGAGATTTATCTTACCGAGCTCCTGATTTTCCATCCTGCACATTTAGAGCTCCACTCCATAACTGACAGCCTCTGCCCAGAATGAACCTCTCAAAAGAAACTCCAAGTCTGATCAGGGCCCCACAGAATCACCTCTCCAGAACTGAGTACCCCAGACTGGATTTGATATTTTCTGGCTCCAAGATATAGATCTCTAGGCTGAGATACCACCTCCCCATACTTAACCACTAGAAAACTGTTTAATTCTGATTCCTCCAGTATAAAACTCACCCTCCAGTGTCACACCCCAAAAACTGCTCCCCAGAGTCTCCCCAACTTTCTCACCCAGACTTTTATTTCAATGGATTCCTTCCTTACCATAACAGCTATGTACTGAGCACCTCTGTGTTCTGTGCATTGTCTTAGGCACAGGGGAAATGAAGATGAATGAGGCAGAGAAGGCCCTTGATCTCAGGGAATGTATATTCTAGTCAGAAAGACAGACAATAAACAAAAGTACAGCAGGTCCTTGAATAATGTCATTTCCTTCAATGTCATTTCATTAGAACATTGATGAGATGCCATAGGAACTCAACTCTCGCCTATGTCAATTAGCCTATGGTAAAACTGGTTTCATTATACATCATTTCTCTACAGTTCCAAGAACCAATTGATGACCTTGAGGACTCACTGTAATAAATACACAGGAAAATATTAGATAGGTGTTATGTGTAATTCAGTGAATAAGAGGGTGAGGTAACTGACTGGGGGGCCTACTCTGGATTGGGTGACCTCTCTGAATAGAAGATATTTGAATCAAACCTGAATAACAAGAAGTGAGCCACATGTCAATTGGGGAAGAGCACTGATTCGGGAGGAGCATATTCCACGCAGCAGCAGCAGCAGGTGCAGACTTCCATCTAGGAAGTTAGGGGAGGAGGTGGCAGCTTCTGTCTCTGGACCAACAAGAGGGCCAGTGTAACCTGAGCATGACAAGTGAGGATAGAAAGGTAGAAGTAGGATTGGAGAGCGAAACGAGATGTTGAAGGCATAGGTCAGTACATGGATTTTATTCTGAATGCAGAGGGTGGTCATGAGAAGGTATTGATCAAGAGCAAGAGAGGGGGCCAAGACACCACCAGTTAGAGGCCTTTTTGCAAAAAATTAAGTAAGAAAAATTGGCTAAGACTAGGATGGTAGTAGTGAAAGTGGTAAGAAATGATTAGATTCAAGATATATTATACAGTTGACACTTGAACAATGCCAGATTAGGGGCACTGACCCTGATGTAGTCAGAA
>PVKM010003620.1:0-56538 GCA_004027735.1 Carollia perspicillata | reverse complement strand
ATCTCATTTATGCCTTTATACTACTTTCTGTGTGTTCACATTTTAGAATTTTTAGGATTCTTTTACTGATTTCTCAAGTAGCATGTTATTATTTGGAAAAATTATTACTTTTCATCAGTAGCAGAAGTTGCATATTTCTGTTAAACAGCATGGCTATATAACTTACCTCCCAAGCTGGGAACATTTTTAAAAGTAAAACAAATTGTGATTAATTATTGACCAAAGAAAATAGGTTCAAAATTGAGCCTTCTGAAACAATCTGGGATATTGGTCCCCATGTTATTAAAACTATTGTGCCTTTTAAAATTAAAGCTCTGACATATCATCACCGGAGCTTTTAAAGATGTAAACATGCACTTTAAAAATTTGGTGGTGTTCCTTCGGAAAACGGGTCATTTGGTGAAACTACTTTAAACAATTTGAGTTTTCCCTCCTCGTAGGGCTCCAGTCTAGTCCATGGGACCCAGCCGGGAACTTTTCTCAGTTGTCCTCCTGTTGTAAAAACCTCCCCGCCAGTGCGCTGCGCTGTCGCTCCTCCCCAGTGGCAAACACGCCAATAAGTCGAGTTGCCCTCTGGTGGGGACTGGGACTGACTGTTCAGAAAAGACAGCATAACACTGCCTCATAAAGAGCCACATAAACAAAGATCAACCCCTAAGTGTAGCGGGAGATTAGGAATAATTCATCCCCTCTATCCTCCCTCATTAATCAGCTAAATTCTCAAGAAGCCAAAGCAATTTTTGTGGGAGACTTCAGTAGACATTGAACATTAGGAGGGGGGAATTTAGTGTTGTCCTAGTTTGTTTCACATCGAAAATTCTCACTGTATTCAGTATAGAGGCAGCCTGATTGTGTTGTTAAGTGCTCTCTGCATAGAGGCAAACTCATATACATTCAAGGAAAATGATTATACATTCAAGGAAAATATTCCTTTTATCACCACTAAATATTTTGTTTGAAACATTAGCCTCCAGCAGACAGACTTCTAGAATTGTTGAAAGAAAAATCTGCAAAAATGAATAATTGTTTATCAATAGATTCAAATAAAACCTGCCCATCTTTAATGTAAACTGGACTTCAAAAAGTCATTTGAAAACCTTTTCTTGTAGCTTCATGACCAAAAGTTATGATTTAATCTATTTTATTTGAACTTGAAAGACATATGTATGGAATCTATAAGAATTTTGATAAAGTCTAAAGTAAAATCATTATTGTTTACTACTATTCTCAGTAGAAATTTGAACTTATTGCTTAAACAAAATACCTTTCTATATTGTTGACAATAATAGTAATCTGAAATAAGTGGGACAGAAAGGAATGGTAATGCGTCATTGCTACTGCCTACTGTAGCCTGCTTCTACGGGCACTCACCGTGTGATTACGTGAACTCTTGCTAAGGAGCAGGTTCTGAATGGTTGTTCAAAATGACAGAGAATGAAGCCAATGGAGGTTTAAAATTCCGCTGTATGAATTGAAAGTTTTCACATGTGATAGTTACCATTTACATAGTAGAACCTAATACAGTGGTCTCTTTCTCTTTGAAATATAATTAGTTCACTTCTAGTCAAAATTTACATGTAAGTTTTATCATGTATTATTTATATTGGTATTATTTTGTAGTGAGAAGGAAGGTAACATCATTTTTATTATCTGGAACAGAATGTATCAAAAGTGACTTTGTCATTATTCGCTGGTTTATTTTTCTGGTTATTCCTATTGTGTATTTTTTTCTTTTTTAACTTTATTCTTTATTGCTTACACTATTACAGATGCCCCCATTTTTTCCCCTTTGCCCACTTCCCTCAGGCTGTTGATCAGAATGTTTTCTGTGTCTATGGGTTACACACATATGTTCTTTGGCTAATTCCTTCCTATTGTGGTTTCTGTGATAGATATTTCTCAATGTTCAAGAGACCAGTTTTCTCAATTTCATTTGCAAGTAATTTTCTGAGATACAGAATCCAGGAAACAAAAATCAAGTCAAAATGTTGAATGATGGTTGAGATTCTTGACAAGCTCAAAAAAGCTTTTTTAATCTAAAGTGCTACAGTATCTTAAATGTTTATAAATATCAGTAATAACAGAGTGTCATCCATGCTAATGTGAGCTCTATTTTTCCTTAACTACATGGAATTCTAGCCTCTAAGACAGCCTTGGGTCTATAGAAAGATGGAAGGAAGCATGGAAAGTGACAAGACCTTCACCTTTAACTACTCTGGAGTAGTTAAACTGGCAATATTTGAAATTAGGTAAACTCTTTTGCAAGGGTGAGACCCACCTGTTTTATCATTGTCCCAAGACTTAAGTAGATTACTCACTAAAGTAATAATCACTTGAGAGAAGTATTACTTAACAAATGGAGAAACTGCCTGCCTAACTTGGGGCAAGTTCTTTTCTACACACAATAAATACAATGAAAATTAAGACCAAAAGGAAAAAGAAAAGCCTGAACCTTAGTAGGCTTATGTTTGCAAGGGATACAGAAAATAAACAAGTATTTACAACCGTGGGATGTTATTGAAAAGCTGAACTCCCCAGGGCCTCTCAACTCCAACAACTATTGGCATTTGGGGCAGGGTAAGGCTTTGTTGTGGGGGCTGTCCTACGCACTGCAGGATGTTTGGCAGCATCTCTGATCTCTTCCCATTAGATATCAATAGGAGTATACACCCCCAGTTTGTTTTTTTATCCTTACCTGAGGACAGTTTTTTATCACTTTTTTTAGAGCAGGAGAAAAAGATAGAGGAAGGGAGAGAGAAACACTGATGCCTCTGGTATGTGCCAGCACCAGAAATTGTAAGCACCAGGACAGAAGATTGAATCCACAACTTAGGTACGTGCCCAGACCTGGAATGAAGCCCGCTTTTAGGTTGATGCTCCAACCAACTGAGCCACAATGGCCAGGGCACATACCCCCCACCCAATTTTGAGAACCAAAAATGTATCTAGACATTGACAATTGTCCCTCCATGTGTAGGAGAAAAGATTGTGCCCTGTGAGAACCACTGAGCTAGTTAAAGAGAAAAAATTGATCTTTAAATATAGTGAAATAGAGATCATTAATGACCTTGTTAAATACAGTTTGAATTGGAATGTTGGCATTGAGTATTAGAATGATGCAGGCAGGTGAATGAGAAAGAAAATGCAGATAACTCTACAGAGAAGTATTGTCTGTGAAGGAGAAGAAACATGATGCCAAAGCTAGATTTGGATGTAGCTTCAAATGGCTGAATTTCAGCAAGATCATGTTCTGGAAAAAAGACAAGGGGAGGTTGTCGATATAATTACAGTTCAACTTGACTTGACCTCCTTCATATCCACTGCTTAGGAAACAGAATCCAGAAATTTTTTTCTCAAACCCTCTTACACTGATTTTGAAATAATGCTTTAAATATAACACACTCCTAATTCTTAGTTTTATTGCTAGAATAATACATTTTATGTAAAACTAAATATAATTTCCAATTTTAAGTGTTTCCTACCAAATATTTTAGTGATATCCCTATAGCGCATAAAAATATGCTTTAATGCTTAAATTTCATAACTTTTTAAAAATACATTGTTGTGAGTCTCTTTGCCTATCCAACACTGCATTCCAAACAATAAAAATAATATAAGGAAAATTATTGTTAAAGAACAACTTTATCATTAAATCAATGCATTTGCTGACTTGAAGTCAGTTTGCTTAGAGTTTTATGTGGCCTTATTGATTTGAATCATAAAAGATGTAAAAAAAGACACATGTGTATAAATTCAACAACATAAAAAAGAGAAATATACTCAATGAGAAAAAATCTCAAATTATAACTCTATCTTGATAAGTGAAAGAATTTACAAAGTAAATTACGTCCTTTCCTATCACATTGTAAGAAATTTGTGGTTTATTTATGCCACTTTACCCTCTAAAGCCACTGTTTGTGGCTTTTCTCTGCCACTTTACCCTCTCTCCTGACCTAACTATTCTTTAGAATAGAAACTCACACCCCAGAGAACTAAACATAAATTGAGGAAATGTTCACTTTGACCTTTGTTTTAAAAGCTTGACCAATGCTTTGAGTTCTCTTAGGCTGATTTTCTCTTTAATTGGTTTATCTTTTGACCTGGAAGAGTGGAACATATTTACATTTATCAAAAGCTTTAACTTTCATGACTAATGGATGTTAATTGGAATGACACTGACATTTTGTATTTACCTATGCTTCTAGGTTACCTTTTACAGGACAGTCTTTGAGAACAAAATTACCAGGGCTTTCAGGAAAACTAAAATATACTCCTTTCTAAAAAAGAGCAATGTCTTGTACACATTAAGTTGAATATAAATAACATGAAATCCTAAGACTGTTTTATGAACTTCTTTAAAATATATTTTACTTTAATAATTCTGATTTTGTAAAGGTAACTAGGTAACCACATAGACAAAAAGTATGATTGTTTTGGATGTTTATAGAGTCTTTATTTTTTCATTATTCTTGCCTTATCTTACTCTAGTCATTTAAGGATGTAATAGCCCTTTGAACTCTCAAACAGTTGAAAAACCAATGGCTTCCTTCCACTATTTTATAAATGCTCTTGTGTTTATTATAGTCCTCTCTAGCTGATTCTATTTAGGCAATTCTTCTCTGTAGGACATTTCTAATCTTGTGCCTTTAGTTGGGATGTAGTTAAAATACTAAGACATTTAAGGAAATATCTGAAATATATCTGAAAGGGATGGGACAGCTGTAACTGAACAGCAACAACAAAAGAATAACATTGTGTTTCTGACAGTCATGTGCTACTGAATGATGGGGGTACATTCTGAGAAATGTGTCATTAGTCAATTTTATTGTTTTCTGAACATCATGGGATATACTTCTGTAAAACCTAGATGTGTGCACATAAACCTCCACACCTAGGCAATCTGGTACAGCACAGATGCAATGTGGACCCTTTGGTCAGTCATTATTGTGACTCATGAATCTATTCTCCTTTTCTGATGTCCAGATTTCATTTTTCAGGGTGCTAAGAATTCGTTGAGAGAAGGCAAATGATGTTCTTTTTAGGACTCCATATACCAACATAAGGCTTATACATAAGAGTTATAGATTTAATTATCTGTAAGTGGTGAACGATGTATCAATATGTGATGTCCCCACTCATAAGAGATGTAATTGATTTTGGGAATAAAAAATTTGTTTTTATTGTTATTCTTGGGTCAGACACCAAATAGTAACTGAATAAATAATTTTATTACATATGGAAATTTAATTGACTTCATGACAGTTGGTGCAGGCATATCTATTTAGATTTGCTGAGTGATCAGCAAATTCTTTAGTTCCAACTGTATCAACAGAGATGCTGTTCTGTGTATTTTACCAAAAAGCATAACATAGATCTCCATATATACTTAGTTTTTGTGTATTTCTAAAAGGTCACAAAAACAAGAGTTAAAAGATAGTGTGCAGAAATACACTCGAGGCTTTCTCATATTTTTTTTTAGTCCAAAAAAGAGATTAGACCATATTCTACCTATGCGGATGTTTATAGAGTCTTTATTTTTTCATTATTCTTGCCTTATCTTACTCTAGTCATTTAAGGATGTAATAACCCTTTGAACTCTCAAACAGTTGAAAAACCAATGGCTTCCTTCCACTATTTTATAAATGCTCTTGTGTTATTATAGTGTTATTATTATTGTGTTTATTAAAAAAGATATGTGGAAATTGGCATGGTGTTATAGTTAAGTACAACCTAAGGACTGACTTTCTGGCAAACCTTTGGAAGTCAGTTAGCTTTTGATAAGAACATTACTCCACATTAGAATTATCTTGGTTTTATTATCATTCTATAGTCGTGGCAAAATAAAAACTTAACCTCACTACTTTTTATTGTTAAAAAGGATTTGTTTTGGAGCACACATATACACAGTCAATGCCCTTGTTAAGTGAATAATGAAATTATGTTAGCTCCTTAATTTAACCCAGAGAGGGCATCTAGGGAATATATATCAATTAAATATAATCAGGTCTATAATCAAGAATATTATGCTGAAGCATTAGAAATTTCTTATGTTCTTTCTATTAGCACACCCTCTTAGAAAAATTCTGGATCAGGTAAGTATTTTTGTACAGGCTATCTTTAATGTCATAAGATGGCTGCCACAAATACCTGGGCCAACTTAGTTTAGGTCCTATACAAGGTCAAGCAATCTTCCTCTCAAATTTAGAACATAAGTCTTCACTGTAATTGGATAACCTTAAATCAAGTGTTGATCCCCTAACCAATCACTTCAGCTAAGGCTGATAATTTCTCTAATTAGTTTAGGTCCAAATCAAACTGGAGCCCTGATATGTCCAGCCCTGGAACACAATGGCATTTTAAGGCAATGAAGTCCTAGGGAGAATGCCGGAACAAAATGAATGAAATCTAAAATGAATACAGTTATTCGTAGATGGGGAAATGTGTCAGGTCATCAAAGAGTATCATGTAAATTTTGCTGGTGATATCTGAACACCTACAGATATTATTTTTCTTTAGTTTTCCTCTGACAAAATGAATTATATTCTACTTTCTGAGAATTACATAAACATAAAAATAATTTAATTAAACAAAAGAAGGAGGTGGTGAACAAAAAGGAATTTAAAATTTAGATATGTTGAGTTTCAATGTGATCTTCAATTAAAAACTCAAATATCTTAACAAAATAATTGGTTGTCCTACTTTTTTTTCTTGAAGAAGTATAATTTTTAGCTTGAAAGAAATTTGTGCTATGAAAATGATGCATATATTCATTCTGGCCTAACCAAAGAGTGCTATTTTTTCCCCTTGAAAGTATTAAATTTTACTCATGATTTATTTTGTACTTACTCTTAGCTTTCCTGCCAAAAGACAAGGGATTTAGATCAATGACCTTTTCTAATTCTATGAATGTTCTGTAAAATGGTCTCTTGCTCTTCAAATTACATTAGAAATCAGAAGTATAGTTGTCTTTGAAAAGATTTATCTTTCCTTAAGTATATTTGAGGATTAACTTTTTTGCTATTAATCTTATTTGGCTTCTAATAAGTTAAAGCTGAACTGTGTTTAGAGGGGAAATAGGTATCTACCATTCCAATCTTTCTCTCAATAACTCTATCAATCTCTATAAACAAAGTTTTTGTTATATGGACATACAGATTGATTGTTCAATACATAGATATGAGTAGATCTAAAATAAATCACTGAAAAGCCAAGTTCATCATCAATCTCTATATATCTGTTTATTTCTTCAGATTTTAGTGACTAATTTTATGCTGGGTTCTTTGATTTCAGCAGTCGGCATGCCTTTCTGTGCTACATCTCTTCAGCTAATGTATAGAAACTATTAAAGACACACTGTAAAAAGATCCTAGGCAAGGTTTTTATTCTAGATGATCATATAATTATGTTGTTTTAGTTCATTCCATGTTTTTCCTCCCCGGGGGAAGGTGGAGAAAACTGTGCATATGTGTCTGTGTGTGTGTTTCTTCTGAGCAGTTAAAAATATAATTTGGTAATACAAATCAAAATGGCCCTATTTCTATTTAGGATATTTCTTATCTTGGCTCCTGATCATAACTTTCTTTCTTTTTATTTACTGATTTTAGAGAGAGGGAGAGAGAGACACACAGAGAGTGAAAGAAACCCCATTTGTTGTTCCACTTACTGATGCATTCTTTGGTTGATTATTGTATGTGCCCTGACCAGAGGTTAAACTCATGACCTTGGTGTATCTGGATGATGCTCTAACCAACTGTGCTACCTGGCCAGGACCTGATAATTTCTTTCTTTGTGTGTTGAAGCAACTAAATCAAGTGTATCACTTTACAACTCCAAGGAAGTTCTTTAATGTATGTGAGGGCAGCTATTAAATTTTATTTGAGTCTCCAGTGCATTTTTAGAAGACTCCCTACCATCTCTTAGGAACTTTTCTCTGGACACATTTAAATCCATGTCAGGTTCTTACTAAAAATTCTACTTGTTTCTATCTAGAAGTATATGTAAAAACACCAACTTATTTATTTGTGCAATAAAATGATTTATAGAATTATGTAAGGAATAATTTCATATTGTAGGTATCAGTGATGCCAAGGGAACTTATAATTTTCTTGTATACTATTTCTCTGAAATATGGTATTGTTTGAGTGTGTATGCTTTTCTTACTAATATCTATATCTACTTTTATAGCATTTTAAAAGTATGTTTTTAACTGTAACATTCTCAGACTCAGTTTTGGCCAAAAAAAGGAAGAAATTTATGTTAATATTATTAGTAAGAAAAATATACTTTTACACCTCATGAATAGGTGGATGAAATTTTATCTGAATGGCAATAGAATATACTCAAAACTTTAAATGCTACAAATTTTAAATTAAAAGTATCACAGATTTTTTTCTTTGAATACTGCCCTTTATAATTAATCTGTGCTATTACAATTTTGCTATCAAGGAAATTTTCTAAAACATGACTAAAATACAACACACTTTTAACTATTACAGAAAATATAATTTCAGTCCTGTCAATATCCTATATAAAGATCTTATCAATGTACATTTTGAAAATAAACTTACACAATTGATATACTTAAATAGCTTTATATCTAGTTTGACTAAATTAAGCATGTACTTTCTCCTCTGAAATTAGTTTGCAGGTTTGAACTTAACCAATGCAATTTAGTGTTTGATTTTTGAAGGGAAGAATGAAAAGCGTTCTATAGATCTAGGGGTCTGATCAGAAAACTACATTCGATCCAATAACAGGAGAGAATTAATAGTCACAAAAAAAGATGCCCTAAACTCTCTTTACAAAGGCTGCTATTTTACATCAAAATTACAACTAAATTACAGAACAACCATCATTCATAAAGCCTGAAATCTAGCTGAACATAAGTCCCATAACTAAAGATATAAAGAAGAAGCCACATTGAGACTTGTAGGAGGGGTGAAGGCACAGACAAGGCTGGCCCCATACCCACGTGTGGAGAATAAAAATTCGGAGGAATATCTCAGCTGTGGTGATCCTTCCTGAGGAGCCAGTGGTTCCAGCCTCACCCCAGGCTTCTAGCCCAGGGTTCCAGTGCTAGGGAGAAAAATCCCCATAACCTGTGGCTATGAAAACAGGTGGTAATTGTGGTTAAGTGAGACAAACACATGGACTTACTTGGACTCACTGGCTCTAAAGTACAGCACTGGTGCAGTAGCTGTAAAGGCATTGAGGGCATATGGGGAGAAACTGACTTGTCTGGCATCAGGACAAAGGCTGGAAAAGCAGCTTTCTCTGAGACTGAAGTGCTGGCAGAGGCCATCATTTCTGGGCTGAGCCCTTCCCCAACAAAGCCAGCAGGTAGATACCATGTCTGAGACTCTATCAGCCTGGCTAATACTGTTCACCCCACCTGGTCGATTCACTGAGACCCACCAACCATCCAATATTTTGGCCCACCCAAGGCATTTCCAGTGGCTTTTCTACACAAAGGGTCTCTCTTGCTTGTGCTCCAGACTTTCCTAAAATCTCTCAAACAAGCAGCATCTGGCCTCCGCATACTACATACATCAGCCCCAGACCTGCTACAAGAGTCAGCCAGCCTCAAATTTCAGCTTGGCCTCCTCCAGCTACCTCCGAGCCTGGCACATGGAGAAGCCATCTGCAGATTGCTCTATATCTCATGCTAGGTGGCCACAGGCAGGGCAAGTCAGTGGCTGACCTTGCACTCCCCAAGGTCCATGAACCATGTGCTCAGTATACAGCTTCAGACCATATCAGATTAACAGCCAACTGCCTTCATGAGTAACACACTCAGGTGGAAGACTCCATGGGCACTAAAGCCCTACTGAAATGAGCCCTGCTCTGTGGGGTGGCACCTGTACCTCAGCTCCTCCTCTATAGTCATAGCTGGTCCTCACAGCCTATTAGCCAGGGGGCAGTCCTTCCTACTGATGTTCCACAGCAATCAAGTCTTAACGACAACAGGACACTGCACACACTTACACAGGGGGTGCACCTGGAGTACCCAGCTTGGGTGACTGGGAATGCTGAGCCATGGGGCACCACAGGACAGATATTACATAGGGCTACTTTACCAAGACCAGGAGATATAGAAGCAAACACAAGGAAGCAGCCAAAATGAGAAGACAAAGAAACAGGGCCCAAATTAAAGAACAGGAAAGATCTTCATAAATGAAATGAATGAAATGGAAGCAAGTAAACTACCAGATAAGAGTTTAAAACAATGTTTATAAGGGTGCTCAAGGAGCTTTGAGAACTTCAACAGCATAACAAAGGACATAGAAACTACTTTAAAAAACAGAAATAAAATATGCACTAACTGAAATGAGGAATAAATTGGAAGGAATCAACAGTAAAGTAGATGAAGCAGAGAATCAAATCAGAGATTTGGAACATAAGAAAGAAAGAAAAAACTCCCAAATCAGAACAGTAAAAAGAAAAAAGAATCCAAAAAATGAGAATACTATAAGCAACCTCTGGGACAACTTTAAGCATAACAACATTCACATCGTAAAGATATCAGAAGGAGAAGAGAAATAGCAGTAAATTGAAAACCTATTTGAAAAACTGACACAAAACTTTCCTAACCCAGAGAAGGAAATAGCATACAAGTCCAAGAAGTGCAGAGGGTCCCAAACAAAATGAACCCAAAGAAGCACACGTCAAGACACATCATAACAAAAACTTCAAAAGTTAAAGAGAGAATCTTAAAGGAGCAAGAGAAAAACAGTTAGTGACATATAAGGAAGTTGCCATTAGATGGTCAGCTGATTTCTCAGAAACTTTGCAGGCCAGAGGGATGCTCCACCCAGCAAGCTATTATTTAGAATCAAACGATAGATAAACAGCTTCCCAGACAGTGAATGGTGAAAAGGCAATACAACCGATATACAGATGAAATATTATAGAATTGCACTTCTGAAATGTATGTAATTTTGTTAATCAATGTCATCTAAATAAATTCAATAAAAATAAAAAGCTTCTCAGACAAGAAAAAAGCTAAAGTTCATCACCACCAAACCAGTATTACAACAAATGTGAAAGAGGAGAGTTCCAGCAAAGATGGAGGCATAGGTAGAAATGTTTTACTTCCATATACAACTAAAAGAAGAATAACAACCAATTTAAAAACAATAAACAACCAGAAGTGCCAACAAATCCAACTACATGGAACTCTGACAACCAAGGAGTTAAAGAAACATTCAGCCAGACCAGTAGGAGGGGTGGAGACAGGCAGCTGAGCGGAGAGGACACATGGACTGCACAGGCAAGGCAGGGCTGGCTGACCCAGGAATGAAGACTCAAAACCTCTAGCTGTAAAAACTGTGGGGGTTACGAGGGCAGGAGAAACTGCCAACCTCACAGGAGAGTTTGTTGGAAAGCAGGACTAGAGTAGAGGAAGGAAGCAGCATTGTTCCCTCTCTGAACCCTCTCCCACAAACAGTGCAACAACACAGCAAAGAGGGTTGTCCTGCCCTCGTGAATACCTAAGGCTCCACACCCCTACAATGTAACAGGTGTGCTATACAGAGAGATATGGTTCAAATGAAAGAACAGATAAAAATGCCCGAAAAAGAGCTAAATGACGAGGAAATAGACAACATATCTGATACAGAATTCAAAACACTAATAATCCGGATGTTCAGAGAATTGGTTGAGCTTGGTCACAAAATGAAGGAAGAAATGGAGGCTATGCAAGATGAAATAAAGCAAAATATACAGGGAACCAACAGTGAAAGGAAGGAAACGGACTCACATCAATAATTTGGAACAAAAGAAATACATAAACATTCAACGGGAACAGAATGAACAAACAAGAATTCAGAAAAATGAGGAGAAGCTGAAGAACCTCTGGGACAACTTTAAGGGCTCCAACTTCTGAATCATAGGGGTGCCAGAAGGAGAAGAGGAAGAGCAAGAAATGGAAAACTTATTTGAAAACATAATGAAGGAAAACTTCCCCAATCTGATGAAGGAAATAGACTTCCAGGAAGCCCAGGAAGGTCAGAGAGTCCCAAAGAAATTGGACCCAAGGAGGAACACATCAAGGCACACATAATTAAGTTACCCAAGAGTAAAGATAAGGAGAAAATCTTAAAAGCAGCAACGAAAAAGGGGAGAGTTACCTATGACGGAGTGCCCACAATACTATTAGCTGATTTCTCAAAAGAAACCTTACAGGCAAGAAAGGGTTGGGAAGAAGTATTCAAAGTCATGAAGGCAAGGACCTACATCCAAGATTATTCTATCCAGCAAAGCTATCATTTAGAATGGAAAGGCAGATAAAGTGCTTCCCAGATAAGGTCAAGTTAAAGGAATTCATCATCACCAAGCCCTTATATAAAATGTTAAAGGGACTTATGTAAGAAATAGAAGAAGATAAAAAATATGAATAGTAAAATAACAACAAACTCACAACTATCAACAACTGAACCTAAAAAACAAACAAAAAACCTAAGCAAACAACTAGAACAGGAACAGAACCAGAGAAATGGAGATCACATGGAGGGCTATCCCATGTTATAGCAATTATGCTTCTTATTCCCTGTACCTTCCCACCCCACTGGAGGGGAAGGGAGAGGGAGAGAATGGGGTGGGAAAGTACAGGGAGTAAGAAGCATAATTGGTAGGCACAAAATAGACAGGAAGAGTTTAAGAACAGTATAGGAAATTTAGAAGCCAAAGAACTTATATGTACAGCCCATGGACATGAACTAAGGGCAGAGGGAATACTGGATGTTGAGGGCTGTAGGGCAGAGTGGGAATAAAGGGGAGAAAAAAATTGGGACCACAGCAATAGAATATTCAATAAAATACACTTGAAAAAATAAATGTGAAAGGGTCTTCTTTAAGAAGAAGAAGGAAAAGAAAAGATTTAAAATATGAATAATATAATGGCAATAAATACATACCTATCAATAATCACTTTAAATGCAAAGAGATTAAATGCTCCAATCAAAAGTTATACAATGATTTAATGGGTAACAAAACAAGACCTTAAATATGCTGACGGCAAGTCGCTTCATATTCAAAGAAACACACAGACTGAAAGCAAAGGGATGGAAAGATATTTCATGAAAATGAAAACAAGACAAAACAAAAATGCTGGATTAGCCCTGACCAGTGTGGCTCAGTTGGCTGGGCATCATCCCACAAAGCAAAAGGTCACCAGTTCAATTCTTGGTTAGGGCACATGCCAAGGTTGCAGGTTTGGTCAATGATTAGGGCACATATGACAGGCGACAGATTGATGTTTCTCTCTCACATTGATATTTCCTCCCTATCTTTCTCCCTCCCTTCCCCTCTCTCTAATAAGTAAATAAATAAATAGTTAAAAAATACTGAAAACAAAAATGCTGGAGTAGCAATATTTATACCAGATGAAATAAACTTTCAAACAAATGCTATAACAAGAGACAAAGAAGGACCTAGCAAGTTCACTTCTGGGTATTTATCTGAAGAAACCCAAAACACTAAATCAAAAGGAAGTGTACATTCATATGCTTATTGCAGCATTATTTACAATAGCCAGGATATGGAAACAACCTAAGTGTACATCAATAGATGAATGGACAAAGAAGTGGTGCATATATACTATCGAATATGACTCAGCCATGAAAAAGAATTAAATCCTGCCATTTGCAACACCATGGATGGACCTAGAGGGTATTATCCACAGTGAACTAAGTCACACAAAGGAAGATAAATGCCATATATTTCATGTATATGTGGAGTCTAAACATATAAATAAACAAACAAACAGGAAAGAAACAGACTTGGAGATACAGAGACCATTTTGATGGCTGCCAGACAGAAGAGGAGTTGAGGGGATGGGTAAGAAAGGTGAAGGAATTAAGAAGTACAAATTGGTTGTTAAGAGATAGTCATGGGGGATGTAAAGTACAACATAGGGAACATAGTCAGTAATATTGTAATAACTGTGTATGGTGTCAGATGGGGACTAGATTTATCATGGTGATCACTTCATAAGTTATATAATGTCTAATAATGGGGTTGTACACCTTAATATAATATTTACAATAAATATAATTTTAAAATAAAAAATTAAATGAACAGCACAATATATATGGGTTAATAAATTTATTAATATGGAAATATTTCAATCTCACTGGTAATCAAAGACAAATTAAAATAATATATTCATTTTACTTATTTTATAAATTTATTTGTTATATTTATTTTTAGTATTTATTTGGGTTGTTATACTTGTAAATACATCACCCTGTATTGATAAACTATTAGAAATCATACTTATAGGATTAAAAAGTGTTATAAATTTTTAAAGGACACTTTAAAAATACACATGAAAAATTTTTTAAATGTGCATATCTTTTGATTAGGCAGCTCCAATTTTAATAATTTCTTTGAAGGAGATAATCAAAAACACATATATAAATCTAGAAGAATATTCATCAAATGGTGATTTGTAACAGTAAACAAACCTAAAGAAATCTAAATCTAACTGTGTAATGCTAGTTAAATATATTTTAAGTTATCTTTCTCACAATAAAATATTTATGCTCCTTTAAAAATAACTATAGCAGAATATTAAATGAAGTATATATTTTACTCTATTGTTAAATTTAAAAAATAATATAAAGGTATAGTATAGTTCTATTCAAGTAGCTCATCTGATTGTGCTATCATACCAATACTCCAAGGTCGTGGGTTCACTCTTCAGCCAAAAAACAACCAATGAAGACATAAATAAGTGGAACAACAAATAAACCTCTCTCTCTGTCCTTCTTCTTCTGTATCTCTCTAAAAAAGAAATTAAAAAGTAAAGAAAATATATTGTATATTATAATACATGTTTTATAAAATTCACATATATACATCGAGAGATTCAGAGATTAAAATGTACAACCTATGTTAATAGATGTAACTTTTAGATATTTAGATTATGTATGACCATACTTTTTATTTTCTAAATATTCAATAATCATGTATTATTTAGAATAATATTATTTTAAACAGAAAAAAGAGTAAAATTCTTCTGTATGATGGTATAATGGTGGCTGGATGTCTGCATAGACTTGCCCAAATCCATAGAATGCACAACACCAAGTGTGAACCCTAATACAAACTATGGACTCTGGGTGCTTGTGATGTGTTATTGTAGGTTCATCAACTATAACCAATAAACATCTCTGGCAGGGGATTTGATAATGGGAAAGGCTGTGCATATGTGGTGGTAAGAGGGCTTATGGGTAATTCCTGTACTTCCCACTAAATTTTGCTATGAGACTATAACTGCTTTAAAAAAATAATCTATTACAAAAGAAAAAAGAGCCCTGGCAGTTGTCGTTCAGTGGATTCAGCACCACACTATGAACCAAAGGGTCTCTGGTTCGATTCCCAGCCAGGGCACACGCCTGGGTTGCTGGTCAGGTTTCTAGCAGGGGGCACGTGAGAGACAATCACACACTGTTTCTCTCCCTCTCTTTCTCCCACCCTTCCCCTCTGTCTAAAAATGAATAAATAATTTTTAAGAAAAGAGGAAAGAAAGAAAATATCTTTTTTTTCATTTGTATACATACAGCCACAATAAAATTATACTTTAATATCTGCCCAACTTACAGTTTGAATAGATGAGATTCAATGTGATTATTCTTAAACCAAAATTTGCAGTCTACTAATAGGTCATGAAATCAGTTTATTTTAAAACTAAATTGGATTGAGTAAGAGAGACTAAACAGAATGTATCAGAATGTATCTTTTCCTGTTCCTGCCCTCAGGTACTCATAGCATAGTGGATGAGATAAATGTACCTTCACAAATTCTGAATTGAGTAGAATGTATTTAGAAGGGAAGAAGAGGATGGATATTTCAGGTGGAAGGCCCATGGTGAACAAAGGCATTGAGATAAAAATAAGTCAAAATAATATATATCACTAGGTGTACAAGTATTGGTGGCAGTGCATAGGCCAAACTGTGCACCATGGAAAGGTGTTTGGACTTACCCTGTAGACAATGGTGGAGCATCCAAAAGTTGACACTGAGGCTCTAGGTGACTGGCGGTTATTGGATAGGGGCTTGGCTCTGGGCATGTGGGCACCACAGTTAACTGTGGTACACTTTGTCCCTAAATCGATCATGAATGTCTTAAGGTACCTAAGGAGGAGATGTTATGTAAAGACTGGAATTATAGGACCCTTATTACTGAACTTTAAAGAAATAGAATTGTGGTGTTATGGGAAGTATGTCCCCCAGAGAGATAAGTTCTGCTACATCTTGCTTGGTTTGCTGTGAACGTAGGATTTCTTGTCACCCAAATAATGATGAAACCTGGATTAAAGGAAATCAGACAGGTTTCTCTACTGAATACTATAACAAAGTGTTTAGTATACAAATTCACATTCTGAAATTTTAAGTGAACATAGTGTGTAGGTCTTTTTCAAAACTTGAAAGGCATTAGGGACTTTGTGATTATTTGTTTTTCAGTAATATCCTATAAGACTGTGATTCCATAGAACACACTTTGCAAACACACTTATAATGCAAAGACTAGGAAAAGTTGAATATCTAGTGTTGGTTATTAAAGAATTCATTATAGCATGAAATTAAACAAGTATAGTAATGTTATGATTTGATTATTAATTCAAAAGACTTAAGCAGTACATCTATGACTTTTAAAAATATTCTATTTATTTTGAGACAGAGAGGAAGAGAAGGAGAAAGAGAGGGAGAGAAACATCAGTGTGTGGTTGCCTCTCACATGTCCCCCACTGGGGGGACCCAGCCCTCAACCTAGGGAAGTGCCCTGACTGGGAACTGGACTGGCAACCCTTTGGTTTGCAGGCCAGAGCTCAATCCACTGAGCCACACCAGCCAGGGCTATGATTTTTTAAAAGGTAAATGTAGCATGTATACATACAAATCATTTCATATTTTTTGTTAAACATATGGTCAAAGACTATATGAGCAGAGAGGTAGAGTACTGCGGTTAAATTCAACCTATTTGGGAGGAGAAATCAAGGGAGAAGAGAGAACAATAAGATGCAACATTATTTCAGTCTGTTACAATTCCTTTTGTTATTATTTTTCCATTACCTCCAAGAAAAATGGTGGTGAGAACAAGAAGAAATATAACTCCTAAGTAATTCAAATCAACATTTTTTATGTCCTGTTTCATCCATGCAGCCATAATTGGAAACATGTTATTTTATCATTTTTAATATGTCTCTATTTGACATTTAAAAAATAACAATGTAATAATGTGAATCAGTAAAGTTATGCTTTTAATGCAAACTACAAATGTATATCCACGATAATGCTTCTCTTTTGTATTTCTCTTATACCCAGTGAGGCTTTTTTTGTGGGGGGAGGGTTGATTGATATAAATCTTTATGAAGTGAGTGGTTGTTTGAGCTGGTTTTCAAAAACAATTGCTTCCAAGAAAAAGAACTTTGAGATTTAGGTTGAAATTTAAATTTAAATGTGATTTGTTACAAACACTTCAGTTCACATGTTGAGAAGTTGTTAGAGGAGGGATCATGTACTATTGAAAAAGAAAGAACATTTCAGTATCTTCTGCTCTATTATTTTAACTTTTCCATTAAAATATGGCTTGTCTCAACTATATGACAATAACCAGCAGGGGCTGCTCTTAGTATTACACGCAAACTAATTTTCTCTTTAGTGGAATTACTTTCAGTTCTCATTCTGAACATAACTGAAACACTGAAACATATTTTAGCTTGATGAACATTTTATAGTAAAAACTACTGACCTTTTTTTTCCAGTCAAGAATTTTTTGAGGGAAAGCTTGTCCTTATACTTTGTCATTAAGCTTTCAATATGTAAGGTCCATGTGAATTAATAAAAATAGTAGTACTTCTTTTAAAACTGGTCTGTAAAAATTTTTATTGGTACAGATATAATAAAAGAAAGACAAATTAGGGAATATATGTTCAAAAGGTAAACACTGCAATTTTAACAGAACTAGCTGGAAGGAGAAAGAAAATATTCTTTCATTAATAATTGTAGTTTTCAGGAACATGTATAAAGGGCACATGGACAAAACCAAAACGGGGTAGGATTGAGGGTACGGGAGTTGAGGGGGGAAAATGGAGACAACTGTAGTTGAACAACAATAAAAAACATGAAAAAGATCCTTTGAACACCTACTATGTACAGATTACTGTTTAGGACTGGGGTTACAGAGTTAAGCAAACGATCCATAGTTTAAGGGACACAGCCTTGCAGAGAGGGCAATTGTCAGAGGACCATGCAACATGCTCAGTGTGATAAGGACAGGGTTCTCACAGTGCTCTGGCTGTAGGTTGGAATTTGGCAGAGAAAAGAATATTTGCAATGCAGATGACAGATAAAACAGGACAATGAGCTGTCAAAAATTGATTAGCAATATACAAGTACCAAAGAGAAAAATGTAAAAAGGTGTGAATGAGATAATCCATGTGACCAATAAATATATGTTAATCAAAATGAGATATTATTTTAACCCTGAAAGATGGGAAATAATTAAAAACAAGGAAAATGTCTAGAGCTGATAAGGATGCTGGGAAGAATATGCATTGTCATGTATCATTGGTGGAAATGTTATTTATCAGAACCATGTTGGGACCATAATCATGCCATATTCATTCAACTTAAACATATACCTGCTGTTTGTTTTGATCTGCCCTACATTTAGTAATCTATCCTATGTAAGGTTATTTGTTGAGGAAATGAAATTGAAATGAACTAAAAAGAATGTGAAAAACATCATTGTGCTTTCAAATAGAAGCTGACTTTTCTTAGGGTAGTTTACAATAATACACAAAACAACTTAGTTTTAGAAAAAGGAAAATTCTTCTCTCTGGTCATTGGAGAAATCAGTACTCATATATAAGACAGGTTCCTCAGATGGCTTTTGGGAGCATATTTGGAAAGATACGGAAATGACCTGCATGTACCTTTCTGCATGGGATTAGCATTATTTATCAAAAGCTGACTGCACCACATGCATTAAAATGGCTACACTCAGGGTGGTGTGGGGCATGGAACCCCTTCACCATTCCTAAATTGCACTGTGAGTTTCCCAGTCTTGCTGTTCTTCTGTGTTTTATTTATGGTTTAGCTTTTCTGGAGAAGCTCCAAATAGTTGAATAAATCACCTGTCTTAAGATGTTTAAGTATTATAACTAAAGAAGGCTGATTGCTTGTGATACTTGCTTCTTCTTTTATTATTTCCAGTTAAGAAACATACTGCTAATCAGATGTTATGACTTTCCAAGTGCCCAAATCATATTTTTGGATAAGGCCTCTCTTTTAATAACTCACTCATAGACACCTCAAAGTTATTGCTAATAACATATTTGAGATTGTCAAAGTTGAGACTTAGCACTAATTAGGAAATTCAGTAATTTGTCATCACACCAATGCATTTGAGTATCAGTTTTGGCATTATTGTCTAATAGGTGAGGCAAGTGGGGAAGGAATTACAGAAGAAGTTCAGAAATTTTAAAATTTAATGTAGAAAATATTAAGCCTGAATGTATCCAGTGTGAATTCTATACAGCTAATCACCTTAAAATGAAAAAATGCAAATTATGTTGAAGTATTCACATGACATAAAACATTTCTCCATTATTCCATACAAGTTTGTGTATATTCTTGTTAAATGCACATATGAGGTAATTAAATAAATTTTATGATTAGTTAATTTTATGTTTCTTAGAAATAATTTTACAGCTTTTTTTCTCTTTACATTCAAATTATTAATGAAATGAATTTCTCAATAAAATCAATTGTAGGAAATATCAAAATATATGCCTATTGTTTATTTTTTTGTTCACTGAATATATATTAAGTAGTTTTCACAGGACAGGCACTTTCTAGGCTCTAGAAGTGGGCATTCAAATAAAACTCATTCTTTACCTTTGAGAAGTTTATCAGTCCTTGTGTTATTCTGAAACAGATTATTAGAAGTCTCCACTGAGTGTTGTGAGAGTCTATCAAAGAAAAACCAACCTTAGAGTGAGAATCAGTAAGCATGGGAACTTGTAGGCCTGTGTCATAGGTTTATTTTCAAATTTTATATGAAAAAAAGTCATGTGTGAAGATTTGTGCTAACAATGTCAGATAAAGAAAGATACTTGAGGTTGTTGACAAAATGGTGTTAGAGAACTAGCTGGATGTTAAGATACAGTCCTACCTCTGCAACTGTTTCTGCCCAAATTCCACTCCCACTTTATCTTTTCTAGACCCAAATATTTGCATTTTCATGAACTTACACAAATGAGTTTTAAATGCTCATCCAAAGAGAAAGGATAACTTTGTTCATTAGATTCCACAGGAGTGGAATCATATGCTGTTTGTCTTTCTCTGACTGACTTATTTCACTTGGCATAGTGTTCTCCAGGTCCATCCATACTGTCACAAAGGGTAAATTTTTCTTCTTTTTTACGACCGAGTAGTATCCCACTGTGTAAGTGTACCCCTAACTGTTTTATCCACTCATCTATTGATGGACACTTGGGCTACCTCCAAATCTTGGCTATCATAAATAATGCTGCAATGAACATAGGGGTATCTATGCATTCTTTCAAATTAGTATTTTGGGTTTCTTTTAATAAGTTCCCAGAAGTGGAATTGCTGGTTTGTAAGGCAGTTGCATGAACAAACTGAACTAACAAACCAAACAGAGACAGACTAATAGATAGAGAGAAGACTGACAGCTCCTGTGGCGGGAGGTTTAGGGGTGAAGGGATCAAGCAAAAAAGAAAAATAAATAACTCATGGACACCAACAACAGTGCAGTAATTGTGGGGGAGAGGGGTGGGGAGAGAAGGGTGTGTGGAGGTGAAAAAGGTAAGGAGATATAAATGATAATGAAAAAAATAAAATAAAAATAAAAATTTAACTTAGTCTTAAAACTAGAGGGGCAGGGGTGAAAATTATTACTTTGTAAGCCACAGAGAGAGTTTGCTCAGCAGGGATGAGGAGACAAGGGTAAGGAATAGAACATGGCTCACCATCACCTCTAGAAAAGTTGTTGGCTTTTTCCCTCGTTAGAATTGAGAGACAAAATTTTCTATAAAAGACACAATTTGCAAAGGAAGAAGAATAAATTGCCTCTAAGGAAGAACTGGAATTACGGAAATAGAATTAGAGAAGAGTAGTCTCTCCTAAAGCTTCATTCTCTTTGCCCATTTATCCCCTTCCCCCAGTTACTTTCCTGCCTAATTTGCCTGACTCCTATTTTTGCCGTACCATCTAGACATATTCACTAGAAAGACTCAATTAGCCAAGCCTGCACCAAAGGCAGATGCAGCTATTTCCGTCAGACTTAATGGTCTTCTACTTACTTCTCTGTTTGCCTCTTGTGGTATTTTTAGAAGGCATTGTGTCTCCAGAACTTTGCATACTGCCTGGCTTAGATTAATTGTTCAACAGATAATTGTTAAAATAATAACTAAAGATATACTTTTTTATTTTTTTAATTATATTTTATTGATTATGCTATTACAATTGTCCCAGTTTTTCCCCTTTGCTCCCTGCACCCAGCACCTCCACCCCCTCAGATAGTCCTCACACCATTATTCATGTCCTGGGGTGGGCCTATAAATTCTTCTATAACTCTATTTCCTAAACTGTACTTTACATCCCCATGGCTATTCTGTAACCATCTATTTGTACTTCTTAATCCCCTCACCTCCTCACCATTCCCCTACACACTCTCCCAACTGGCATCCATCAAAAGGCTCTTTGTAACCTTGATTCTATCCCTTTTATTCTTGTTTGCTTAGGTTTTTTTTAAATCAATTATTGATAGATGTGTATTTATTGCCATTTTATTGTTCATAATTTTGATCATCTTTTCCTTAAATAAGACCTTTTAACATTTCATGTAATAATGGTTTGGTGATGATGAACTCCTTTAGTTATTCCGGTCTGGGAAGCTCTTTATCTGCCTTTCAATTCTAAATGATAGCTTTGCTGGTTAGAGCAATCTTGGCTATAGGCCCCTACTTTTCATGACTTTGAATATTTCTTGCCAGTCCCTTCTAACCTGCAAAGTTTCTTTTGAGAAATCAGCTGATAGTCTAATGGAACTCCTCTGTAGGTAACTAACTGCTTCTCCCTTGATGCTTTCAAGATTCTCTCTTTATCTTTAACCTTTGGCATTTTAATTGTAATGTGTCTTAGAGTGTGTCTTTGAGATGTGTCTTGATGTGTTTTTGTATCCATCTTGTTTGGGACTCTCTGTCTTCCTGGACTTGCATGTCTATTTCCTTCACCAAATTAGGAAAGTTTTCTTTCATTATTTTTTCAAATAGAAAATTTGAAATGTCTTGCTTTTCCTCTCTTCCTTCTATCACCCCTATGATGCAAATGTCAGAATTCTTGAAGTTGTCCTGGAAGCTGCTTACACTATCCTCATTTTTTTTGGATTCCATTTTCTTCTTATTGTTCTGATTGGTTATTTATTTCTTCTTATGTTGCAAATCATTGGTTTGATTCTCAGCTTCATTCACCCCACTGCTTTGTTTGGTTTTGTTTTCCTGTGAACTGTTCTTTATTACAATTAGTGTATCATTCATTTCTGACTGGGTCGTTTTTATGATGGTGAGGTTCTTGCTAAGTTCTTTGAGCATCCTTATAACCATGTTTTGAACTCTGCATCTAATAGATTGCTTATCTCTACTTTTGTTTAGTTCTTCTCCTGGAGTTTTGATCTTTTCTTTCATTTGGGTCACATTTCTTTGTCATTTCTATTATTAGGTAGAGCTGTTATGACTCCTTGCCTTGGTAGCGTGACCTGATATACTAGGTATCCTGTGGAGTCCAGTGGCACAGCCTTCCCTATCACCCGAGTTGGGTACTCGAGGTGCACCCTTTGTGTAGACTGAATACATCCTCCTCTTGTAGTTGAGACTTGGTTGCTGTTGGCAGATCAATTGGAGGGATTTACCCAGGCCAGTCAGCTATAAGGACTGGCTGTAACCACTGACCACCAATCTCTGCCCTGCATTGAGGATCAGCTGTGCAGGGGGCAGGATGGTGGTTCTCCATCATAGTCTGTAGCTTTCCACTGGGTGTGAAGGCCCTGGGGTTTCCTGGTGGTGCAGGCCAAGGTCAGTTCCCACCTATGTTTTGCCAAGGGCCACCCAGTCTGAGCTATAGAGCAATTTGAGATGGCTGCTACTTGTGCTGGGCTTGACGAGTCCCAGGAGAAGCCAAGCTGTGAATCTAGGCTTGCTGCTGCAAGTACCTGCCGTGCTTGTAGCCACTAGACCACTAAGCAAGAGGTAAGGGGGCTGGGGGCTCACGGAAGCAACAGCTGTAGCTTGTTTGAAAGTATTTAAGTTGCAAAGCAAGAGTCACGACCAGCCATTCATATGGAAAAGCCATGTTTATCAGATGTAAATTGGGTGGGACGGAGCCTCAGGGGATCTCCCGGGTTGGACAGTTTTAGCCAAGTTGATGGATTCTGAGATAGGTCACCTGCTTATCAGCTCTGTGGCTCTGCCTGCCTTTCTGTCTGGGGGAAAGCTGTCCCTCAGCTCTCGCCTTGATGCCAGACATTTCAGATTTTCTTTGTAAGCCACTGGTGTCTTTCAAGCTGCTATGCTGGTGGTAGAGCTTAGAAGGAGTGAGTCTGAGTAAGTTGTGTGTGGGTTCTTTAAGAGGAACTGCTTGGGGCTCTAGAAGTTTTTTTTCCCACTGACTCGATCCCTCCTGGTTTTTGAAGCCAGATATATGGGGACTTATCTTCCTGGCACTGGAACCCTGATCTGGGGGACCTGGTTGGGACTGGGACTCCTTGCTCTCAAGAGAGCCCTCCTGAATTTTTGTCTACCTCCTGTGGATGTGGAACTAGCCTGTTCCACGTACACCCCTCCTACCAGTCTGGATGGATGTGGTTTCTATAATTCTGTAGTTGTCAGACTTCCATTCAACTTGCTTTCTGATGGCTCTGAGTGATGGTTGTTCTATAATTCAGTTGTAATTTTGATGTGGTTGTGTGAGTTGAACTGTGTTTACCTCTGCCACCATCTTGACTTGAAGTCTAAGACATACTTTAATGTTTTGTTAAAGGCAGACTAGGAAAAGAGACTTCAATATAACTTGTTACAAAAGCACATAAACAGCTTCTTAAATCATCCTTGGTAAAAGCACTTAAATTGATATTGACAAAGAAAACTGAATGAATATTTTCATTTTAATGAGAAAAATACATATACACTTATACAGCACTCTAAACATTAAATTCCTCTATTCCAAAATTATTATAAGGAATGTCTCCTATTGAATAAAGACATTGGGAGGAAACCTTCAGGACGAGGTAAGCAAGACTTGCCTGTCCTGAAACAGGAATTTCCTTCAGGGTTCAGGAAGCTGACTAGTCAGGTGAGGGCTCTAGCTCCATTTGCTTTATGGACGTGGCATGAGGCCTACAAAAGTATATTCTCAGATTTTGTTGACCTCCATATCTTTAAATCATCTTTCCAACTCTCTTAAGTCGATCTCTAGTACTTCGAGAGATCAAAGAATATCCTTGGCCGTACAGAAATTCTCTAAATAACTAAAGTGTTACAACCTAGTTCTCGAGGATCATCGCTGGCTCATCATCTTCTCATTAGTTGCAACAGTTACATCCTTCTCTTTTTTGGGTAAATGAGCTGTGCATGGTCGAAGCTGATGTACAGACCTTAGATTGATATATCATGTCTGCTGACAACAAATATTATTGTCCAATGATGTATATTTTCAATTTTTAAGAAATAAAGAAGATCACACACTAAGGAATTAAAGTGGAAAAGGCTTTGATTATATGAATGTGTGTTCTTTGTTTCAAATGAGAGTACTATGAATACATAAAAAAAATATATATATATATACACATGCCCCACCACCACCACCCCACACACAATACAGGACTTCTGCTCCTGCATTTTGTATCCTATGTGTACTAAGTACAGAGCACACATATTATTTTAAAATGGATATAAAGTGGATGTCAAAATAGCTTAGTATCTCTTGAGCTATTTTTTGTATAAGGCAACTATTGATTAAGTAGACCATAGCTTGAAATTATATTTATTTTTCAAATATCAATCATGTTAGATTTAGAAGGAATATGAAATGATGAGTCAAATTTTCCCAACCTTCAGATAAAGGAATTGAAGCACAAAGAGGTCAAATAGTTTACAACAGTCAAAGCTAGTAAATAGAAAAGTTAAAATTAGCAGTTATGTTCTAATACTTAGTCTTATGTTTTATTTTAATAGATTTTTCCAGCCCTGGCTGGTGTAGCTCAGTGGATTGAGCATGGGCCTGCAAACCAAAGGATCACGGTTTGATTCCCAGTCAGGGCACATGCCTGGGTTGCAGGCCAGTTCCCAGCGGGGGACGCACGAGAGGCAACCATACATTGATATTTCTCTCCTTCTCTCCTTCCCTTCCCCTCTAAAGGTAAATAAATAAAATCTTTTAAAAAATGGGCAAAGACCTAAACAGACATTTAAATAAATAGTTTTTTCCCACTCCAGCTATACTAAACATTATCCAGCCCCTAATGTCTAATCAAATGTATAACTGTTATGTTTGAGTAGCTCTTATGACATGATTTAATTAAATGTCAAAAGTTAATAAAAATGAACCCAAATCTTTCTTTGACAGAAATTTTAGTGCCCTTATATCACTATTTCTCTTTAATCATGAGTTACTACTGTGATGTGAATTTTTTTGATGCATGCTCCTAGAATTCAAGAGTGCTAGACATAGCATATATTAATACATATTTGAAGTTGACAATTCAATAGGTGACAAAAGTGATAGGTGCAGTGTGGGGTATCTATAAAACATTAAAGTATGTCAGAGTGCTAGCACATAGTTGGCATTCTATAAAAGTGCATTATATAAATATATTCATTAAACAGATGCAGAAACATAAAAAGCAACCATGTGCTATGCCGAACCATATGCAGTAAAGGGAGTTTCTGAAGTATCTGCCTCCTGGGACCAAGAATTTTTAGAGTATTTTTGCGTTTGGGTTTGTGTATGTGAGCATAGTATGGGGTACTGGAATGTGATCACCTAGTGCGAGAGTTTGGGACCTTGGCTTCTGGTATCCCTTTTTTGTTACTATCTAGAGAAGTTGCCCCTCTTTCTGGGGCCATAACGTTGTAAATAGTAAAATGAGGAATTTAGAATCAATGTGATCAATGTTTTGAAAAGAAACTTTTTTCATAACAGTGGTTCCATAACCATCTTTACCTTTCCTTTTCTTTTGCATTAGTGTGCCACAGGGTTGCTGTTGCTATTGCGTTGTATGAGTTTGCTGCAGGGTTGCCATGATAAAATACCTTACCTAGTTTCAGCTCCGCCACCTTCAAGCTGTATGATTTGAATAAGTCATTTCCCCTGTATGGGTCTCAGATCTCATCTATAAAATAACCAAGTCGAATCAGATTTTCTTTTAAATCCATTCCAATTCTGACATGTGGGAGGAAGAAAACAAATGAGTGTGGGTTCCCAGGGTGTGGTAGACGAAGCGAGAGTGGAGAAGACAGCAGAGAGTAAAGCTAGCGTGTGCTGCTCAGACCGAGATATCAGTTCCCTCAATGATTTGATGTAATATGATTCTAATAATAAAATATTATTGAAAACTGTAAGTTTCAGGTGAATCTTTTTAAAAATTTTGGAACATTTATGAGTATGCTAAAATAGACTCTTTCCAAATTACTGAAAATATTGTTTTTCCCCTTGTAAAATAGTTTCCTATTTCCTGCAGGCAAACTTAGCCTCTGATTTTTTTTTAACAGGCACATGATGGTTAAAAATAAATATCTGAGTTTACAAGAATATGAGGTTTTTAAAAGAACGTACAACAATGTCAAGAACACTTCAATAGCCAACTTCATGCTTTGCCTGCTTTGGGAAAAGGCTAGTAGAAAACAGGTGTCCTATTCACCGCACCACCTGCCCTGTGGAGGTGGAAAGAACCTCAAGCAGCTGCCTTCCCCTCTGATTAAAAATTCCTTCATATTAAACTTCTCACCTTTTGCTCATATAGGCACACACATTTTGTACCTTTTGTGGGGAGGAGGATATGGAAATGAATGGATTAGCAGCATATTACTTCTGAGTCAGTAAGTTAATTAAAGAGTGTGTATATAAAATGGAATAGTGAATTATTTAGCTGATGACAAACATGATATAAAATTCCATTATTGGATAGTCAATTCAATTTTATTAGTTTTAGAGTTATGTAAATTATTTTTAACACAATGAGTAGTATTTGCAGATTTATTTTTCATGTGGTATATGTGTTGTTCTACAGCCATATTTTTTGTCCTTTATGGAATGATTTAAATATCTGATTGAGAACAGTGTAGTTTGATTAAGAAGGGAAGACATAGAAGGCAGAATAATCCCTGCATTTGGTCTTCCCTTTCTTCCTCAACCTGGGGCAGTATGTAACCTATTTAAGAGGTTTTGTTTTTGTTTTTGTTTTCAGAATTAATTTATTACATAAGATCACTCTAACTAAGGAACAAATTGTTAAACACAAATAGTGTTTAGGCAAATTTTTCTAACTCTCATTTTACATACTTCTTCCAGAAAGAAAAATTCTTTAAGGTGCACACCATTACTTAATTTAAGCCTTAGAGACAAAAGCACAAAGTAAGAGTTCAGGTTAGTCTCCGCCCTGCTTCTCTCATTCAGCGGTTCCACTTTCCCAGCATTTATACGGGATAATCATACATTCCGGTTTACCCAGGACAGCCTCAGTTTAAGTGTGCAGTCCCATTATTTGTCTGGTCATTATTCTCTTTCACTCTCAAAAGTGTCCTGGTTTGGAAAATATTATGTGGTCCCTCTTCTACCATGCCTATGCCATATAACCATTCTGCAGACTGGTTTAACCATGCTAACTTAAAAATGAGGCAATTCTCTACTATCTCTTTCCAATTTACATATCATATGCTGTCTTTTTTCTCTGAACTAGACTTTATTATACAATACTATGTAATGATGTGTTATTACTTCTCCTTACCTAAAGAAGTATTTTGAGTGATTTTCAGAAATTAAAAACCTTGTGATCTTCTGAAAATACAAATAATATCTTTTTAAAGTTGTGACTTTTATAATGCAGTAAGCATTCAGCATGGCATGGTAGGAAGAACAGAGTATGTAGAATGTAGCCTGGCCAAGCTGTGACTCTGGACAAATTTAACCTTTTTCAAGCATCAATTTCCATTTCAATAATTTAAGGATAATATTTTTGAATGATATTTGTAAGAATTCAGGCATTGTATGTAAAGTGCCTAGGACAGTGCCTGGTGTGCACTGGCTACAGTGGAAAAAACATGGTAACAATTATAATTATTATTGTTATAGGATAAGATCATTGGACACTTATGGGCATTAATGGAGTGAAATACTTACTTTTTCATACTCAGAAAATTCTAAAACCCAAGCAGACCTTTATAATGTGATTGTCTCTAATTCTATTTGATTCTAGAAATTCAGTATCTAGTTTAGGTGGTTAATAAATGTGGATTGTTAAACATTTAGACAATTAGAACTAATGATGGAACAAAAAATCTAAATCATTTTTCAAAGTGATTTTATGTATGTTTTGCTTATATGGTAAATTTGAACACATTTAAAATGAATGAACAATAGTACCTTAGAAGAATAAGATTGTGCTATGAATTATATAAAAAACAATCTTGATTTGTCAAGTAGCAAATTTCTGTTTTTGAAAATATAAAAATACATCTCAATATCTTAAAAATATTTATTTAATAAAATTGATAATCAAATATACCTTTATATAAGCCAAACATTTATACAATTAATAAAGCAATCATATGTTCTTTGATTACTTTTGTTCTCTTCCTACAACAAGAATCCTAGTTTTTATTTGCCCCTTTAACATGATGAGCAAGCAGTTTTGAGAGGCAAGTTATGTTGAAAATATGTTCCAGATTACATGGATGGTCAGTACTAACTACAAACAACCATTTTTTGGTCAGATCACACTTTACACAGTATGACCCAAATTTGGAATTAAAAATGAGGCTCACCGCTCCACAGTGGAACATTTTCTCAATTTTTTTGGTAAGGAAGTGTGACTTAAAATTCTGGTCTCACCTATAATTCTTTAAATTTGCTAGTACTTAACATTTTGAATATTCTGTGTTTTATGCCTCTTCTGTTAAAGCATACATTTCTATAAGGAGGTTGTACTGGGCTTAAATAGCCAGATGCTCTGCATTAAAGAGAGTCATCTATGGCATCAGGTTATTTTCGTTTCTATTTCAGTAACCAAGTATGTGGTCTGTCTCAAACCAATTTCCCCCAAACATATTCAATTGCATTGTTCATGATGCGTATTTTAAATCCTTGATGTAACACAGTAGAATAATTTGGTAAGTTAATTAAACAGAGTAAATTCACTATCCAAAGTTAGCATTTACATAGCAGTTAACTCTCATAGCCACTCAAACAAAGGCAGTCACATGCAAAAATTATCCTCTTTTGAAGACAATTGAAAATACTGTCTTTAATGCATGCATATTCTTAACATCAATCATGCACTAAAAGGTTTTGTCACACCTGTTGATTTTAAGTTATTACAAAGAAGACGAGTTGAAAGCATTTGTCTAATGACACCATTTTACCCACTTCATGGTGATGTTGTGAGACTCAGAAGTGAAATAATGTGTGCAACACTACTTCATGTGATAAAGTGAAATGTGTAAAGCTTATTCACTCTATTAATTTTTTTACATATGTGAAAGAATTGTATCTATTCTTTTTTTTTAAAGATTTTATTTGTTTATCTTTAGAGGGGGAAGGGAAGGAGAGAGGGAGAGACACATCAGAGTGTGGTTGCCTGTGACGCAACTCCTACTGGATACCTAGCCTGCAACCCAGGCATGGTCCCTGACTGGGAATCGAACCTCGATCCTCTAGCTCACAGACCCGTGCTCAGTCCACTGAGCTACACCAGCCAGGGCTCACTCTATTAATATTGATATCAAATGTCCACTGTGTGGTAACCACTGTCTGAGGCATTTAATAGCACACTATGACTACTTCTTTTCATTATTTCAGCTTTTATATGTATAAAGCAATTACATATGAATTCCTGTGTCTTCTTAATTACTCGTTCAACATCCCCCTCCCCACCCCACCCTCCAACACACACATCGGCTGTTGAAATTTTTTCTCATTGTTGTCTACTCCACTATATGTTTTCCTCCTCTTCAAGTTCCTCATTCATTTTCTCTAAACCAGCTCATAAAAACAAATGCAAAGGTCTGCATTCCAGCTTTCAAGGTTTTCCTAAACCTGTAGTGCCTGTACCATTATCTGCCCTTCCCAGATGTTAGTGTTCATAGCAGTCACCTGGCAATCTGGTGAAAAGGTGGATTCTGACTTGTAGGGACCTGAGATTATGTGTACCTCTGACAGGTTCTGATCCAATGTCCATGTGGATGCGCTGCAGAGACACTTCAGGGAGCAGGGCTCCATTGTGTGGAATGCCACTTGCTCCTGTTAAACTGCTTTCCTGCATCCCATTGATTTTCATCAGACATTTTTATAAATAATTAAACCCTTGAGCTGTAAACAACATCCTGCACATTTACCCTAACTTTAACACATTTCATGTGCAGAAAATTTTAACCATATAGAATCTTTGCTTTATACCTGGTCTAGGAAGCTCCCACTCACTTTAATGAGGGAGCACGCATGCAGTAAAATCACAGGAGGCAACTGACGTGAGTGCTGTGTGTTTGGTCCTTTGGGAGTTAAAACAAGGAATCTATTCTTCCTGTTGCTGCTGTCTTGATTACTATATGTAATGCAAATGTTGGATGATATGAACACAATCCATGCCATGGCAAAGTTTAATTAAGTCAACATCTGATTTTAATTCAGTTTCACTTATGTTTTATAAAAGTCTTAGAATTAAGCATCCATAGTGTTTTTAAATATGCTTTCTCTCTGCTGCAAATTCAATTATAACTTTATTCAGCTTGACTACTTTGAAGTATTTTAATTAAACTGTTTTCTGTCTTTGAAAGTATCACCACAGAATTCTTGTAATACCAACTTCTGTTTTTCAATTGTTTGAATTATGTCATTAAGATGAAATGACCACATGTATATTTTATGTATAAACTCCTGGGCATGATAGAAGAGACTTCAATTTTTGTCTGTTACTTAAATTTCCGGATTCATCTTTAATTATCACATCTGTATTTCACACCATAGTCTTATCAGATTTAACCCAATGTTTTGTTCATACTTTTTGCCTTCTCAAATGTATGTGTATGACAGGGGACCTCCCAAATCCTGGAATTTATTTATAAAGTTGTATATTTATTCTTACATGTCTAAACTTCAGCTACCTTCAAAACACTTTCATTTGATGCGATGCAATTGAGATATTTTTTCCACTTCTCAAAACAGTTTTTGAACTCATCTATTTTGATGCCTTTTAGTGCTTCTGCCATTTTTTTTTGTTTGTTTCACCTCTTTTTGATCAGCAAAATATTTCTTTTTGAGGATCTTTTTCATCCAAGGAAACCAAAAAAAAGTTGCTTGGGGTGAGATCAAGTGAATGGGAAGGGTAGGACACTGAGATCATGAAGTTTTTGGTCAAAAACTGCTGAACACTCAGTGTGGTGTGGGCAGGTGCATTCAGAAGTCTCCCACCATGAAATGAGCAAACACATTGAGTCTTGAAAAAAAATTCTTCGAAGTCAAATGTAGCCTCTTACAAAATGCCAACTGGTACACTGATAACACATGTGTTCCTAGTACACACACCTAGCGGGGAAGCCTATACCACAAGGGTCCTGCCCTCCAGAAGATAATTCCATTTTGGAGGGATTCCCCCCTCACATTTGCAACGTCATGTCTTTGGTCAGGGAGGACCTGGCCACCTTGTTGGTCAAAGATCCCTACAGATGCCTCTCTGACCTCAATCCTCTGCAGCCATTTCTTTAACCTCCTCCATAACCCCTTTCATAGCTGACTGTGTGCATATTGCTATTATAACAACTTAGCATCATTATTTTTAATTTCATGTTGACTTTTCTGCCTTTACTACTACAGTTGAGAACAATTTATTCTTTAATAGTTGTATTTTGAGCACCTAGGTTTGGGGCTCTCACAGAGCATTACTCAGCAATACTTTGTTGATTTTTTATTGAATGATATGTTGCTATATTTTAAATATTGAATGTATAACACTTTCCAAGTCCATTGTAGCTTCAGCATGAAAACTATATTTCTTGCTATCCAGAGGAACATGGGATATGATAACTTTTCATAAAGTTTTGGTAGGAATGACACGATATACCAGGGTATGTCATTCTCAATTCAGAGTGTGGTGGGGTTTTTAAAGAGGCACAGTCTTTGACACTCCAACCATTGAAATGTGGGGTTTATGTCAGCTCCCTGAATGTGGGAAGTATTGACAGATAATATATGGTGGCAATGATACTGAATGCTTCCAAGCCTAGTTCATACAAAGCTGTATGGCTTTTATTTGGTTGTTGTGACACACTCATCCAAGGGAAGGCATACACCATGTCAGAAATCTAACTACCCTTAGACCTTCACATTTGAGAGGTCATGGGTAGATGCTCGAGTAGAGAGTCCCAGGTGAGCTCCTTGCCAAAAGCCAGCATCATCTGCTGGCAAAGTTAGTGGGCCATCTCAAGTGTCCAGTTCATGAAATAAGCTAGTCAGAGAAAGACAAGTACCACATGATTTCAGTCATGTGTAAAATCTAATGAACAAACTGAACTAACAAGAAAAATGAGGACCGAATCATAGAAAGAGACCAGGATGACAGCTAGTCGGCAGGGGGTTGACTTTGGGGAGTGGAGGAATTGAACAAAAGGGAAAAAGGACTCTGGACATGGACAATAGTGTGGTGATTCATGGGAGGAAGGGAATATAAGGGGACTAAGTGGTAATGAGGAAAATGCAGTACATATTAAATTAAAAAATGAAAATATTTTAAAATAAATCATGTCCAGTTCAGGCAAAATTTCAGGTGACTGCAGCATCTGATGCCCCAGACGACATCTGATTATACCTGCTTGAGAGATTCCATGTGCCAACTACCCAGCAAAGCTCTTTTTTAATTCCTGAGCCACAAAATGGGGAAACAAATAAAAATGTTTTAAGCCATTCAGTTTGGGGTAATTTGTTGCACTGCAGTAGTAACTGGAATTAATTAGAGACATGACTAAGACTCTCATCCCAACTCTGTCCCACCTCCAGGAAAGACATCCTTCCTTTTAAGGTCTCAATTAATCTCTTGGTAGCTTTCAATTGCAATAAATTTTATTTTCAAAATACTTTATCTACATTGCTATATTTCTAAAATCACAGATAGAATGACTCTTGTTATTGTCTTGACAACTGTGGCCTGAAATCTCAGGGGCAGGTTTCTGCCACATAAGAGCCTGAACCCAAGACGACTCCAATATTTGTGTAAGCCAACAGAAACTCTGAGCTACATATTTGTATATATCCCTACTTCTGATTCACTTCACTCTCAATTGAGAACTACCGATCTGATGGATGGCCTCAAAAGTCTGATCTAGTTCTATGTTTCCAAGATTCTACAATCTTCTAATAATAATCTCTTTCTATTTTATCTAATCAAGTCAGAGGAGAAAGTAACAATGTGAACGGGGAAGCTAGCAGCTTTTAAAATGGAGTGTTGCTCTAAAGTTTGGGGAGGAAAATAGCAGAAAGAAGACTTAAGAAATGACAACTTCAGAAATACAAAGATAAGCAACGATTCAAATGGGTACCATTGAATAGGTGAGCAAGGCACAGTTGTAGCATTTTTCCCAGTTATTTTCATAATGGAAAATATCACATATACCTCTACTTCGGACAATGTACTTTCCAAAACTCCTGAATCATCATGATTTCACTGATATCCTCAATGGATCTTTTCCTTAAAAACAAAGTGGAGGTGAAGGTGCAGTCATTTCTAAATAGGCAAGCTCTCAATGGAATAAAGGGATAGTGGAACAATAGCTAACGGTGTACCATAAATCACTGCTAATATCTGCCATTGCTCTCTGGCGGGTGATTAAATACTCTGAGGACCTATATAGGACCAAGGTGTGTGTTGATTCTCACATAAATTTGCTGAATGGCAATGGAAGAGCAACTGAGCCTACATAGTTTGAGAAATGGAAGGATTTCTACAAGGTGAGAATATTCACATTTCACGTTGTTTATAAAATTTATAAGGTGATGAATGAATTGATGCATAGAAAAAAGATGAGTTACCTATTTGATAAATATGGGAAAATAAATTGCATTAACAGAACCTCAAAACAAAAGTACTTTAAGATGCCAAAAGTACTTGGCATCATTAGACATCTGCTCTCAGCTTATCTTCCTTGTATTAACTCTCATCAATCAACAGGCATGACAAAAACGTTTTAGAAAGTGATTAAAGTTCAGAATATTCATGCATTAAGGATATTTTCAATTATCTCCTAAGAATGGATGACTTTTACACTTTATTGCCTTTGTTTCTGTTTGAAAACCTGAAATATATAACTCCTACGTAAATATTAAAGTCTGCAGATTAGTGAAGTTAGCCAGTCAGAATCTATAAAATAATTAGTAAGCAACTAAATTATTAATCATACATCTTTTTTGTTTCAAAAATGATTTAAATTCAATAGCATGAATGTTGTAATTTACAATATATGTGATAAAGATTCATTAAATATTAAATATTATATTTAAAGACACAATAATGGAAATAAAGTTTTGCTTTAAGTGACACAAAACATAAACACATAGTATATCTCTTTGTTTCTTATGTAGTACTTTGGACCATTTTAGTCCAGAACAACCTCCATAAAGGAAAATGCATACAAAGTTGATTTTTAAAAAATACTTTTCAACATGTAATGATGTAGAGTTTTTAAAAAAATTAAATCACTTAATTTCTCAAAAGTGAAGCAATGTATTATATTGGCAAGTATATATGATGTATATAAGCGAAGCACATTGCATTATATTTTAGCCTCTGCTTTGATATACACATATGTCTAATTACAATATATATACAGAATGCAACTCAAGTGTTTACATTATCAGATATTAAATTTTAATTCTCAATCACTATTTTGTGTTTATTAATTTTGATGAACATTGAATCTACTTTTTTATTTTTTGCTGAAGATAGGCAAAAAAATAGTATTTTGGGAGTAGCAAGTAAAGAAATACCTCTTTGAATTAGCACATGAATGTAAAATTAAATGTACTTTTGTCCCAATGAAAATGATACAATAGGCACTGATAACTTCTTATAACAACCCAAAAATGTTCTATAAAATATCGGTATGTTATACAATAAGATTTAAAGTAACATATTAATCAGATGTTTGAAAAGTGCTAATAAAATAGTTACATGTGTATTTTTAATTGGAGACCTTCTCAGAAATTGAGTATATGTTTTTGAGTTAATATTTCAAGTTTTTCTTTTTTTTTTTTTTTTACTGACATTCAGTCACAGTTGTCCCAGCGGTTCCCCAGTTGCTCTCCCCTGCTCCACCCCCTGCTCAGTCAATCCCCACCCTGTTGTCTATGTCCACGGGTCCTTCACACATGTTCCTTGACTAGATCCTTTCCCTTTCCCCTGTTATCCTGTCCCCAGTCTCCTTGGGTCATTGACAGTGTGTTCTTTATTTCCATGTTTTTTGTTCTGTTTTGCTCCTTTGTTTGTTTTATTCATTAGGTTCCACTTATGGATGAAATCATATGGCATTTGTCTTTCTCCACCTGGCTTATTTCTCTTTCTGCTGTGTAATATTCCATTGTGTATATGTATCACAGTTTTTTGATCCACTCATTTACTGATGGGAACTTACACTGTTTCCAGCACTTGGCTATTGTAAATTGTGCTGCTATGAACATTGGGGAACATAGGTTCTTTTGAATTGATGTTCTGGATTCTTAGGGTATAATCCTGGCAGTGGAATCACTGGGCCAAAAGGCAGTTCCATCTTTAGTTTTTTGAGGAAATTCCATAGCATTTTCCACAGTGGCTGCACCTGTCTACATTCCCACCAACAGTGTACCAGGGTTCCCTTTTCCCCACATCTTCACCCACATTTGTTGTTTGTTAATTTATTAATGATGGCCACTCTGACTGGTGTGAAGAGGTATCCCATTGTGGTTTTAATTTGCATGTCTCTGATAGCTAGTGATGTTGAGCATTGTTTCGTATGTCTTTGGGCCCTCCATATGTCCTCCTCGGAGAAGTGTCTGTTCAGGTCCTTTGCCCATTCTTTAAATGGATTGTCTGTTTGTTTGGTGTTAAGTTATATGAGTTCTTTATACATGAGAACTTTGGATATTATCCCCTCGTTGGAGCTGATGTTGGCCAAAATCTTCTTCCATTCGGTTGGTTCTCTTTTTGTTTGTTGGCAGTTTCTTTTGCTTTGCAGAAGCTTCTAACTTTGATATAGTTCCATTCTTTCATTTTTCGCTTTTACTTCCCTCATGTTTGGGGTAAAATTTGTAAAATGTTCTTTAAGACTGAGGTCCATAAGTTTAGTGTCTGTGCTTTCTTTGATGTAATTTATTATTTCAGGTCTTATATAGTAAAATCTTTGATCTATTTTGATATATGGGGACAAAATTTGCCTAGTTTCATTCTTTTGCTGGTGGCTTTCCAATTTTCCCAGCACCATTTATTGCAGAGTTTCTATTCTCCACTCCATGATTTTAGCTTCTCTGTCAAAAATTATTTGCGTAGAACTGGCTGGTGTGATTCAGGTGGTTTGAGAGTCATCTTGTAAACCGAAAGGTTCAGGGTTCCATATTCTTGGTCAGGACACAAACCTAGGTTGTTGATTGAATCCCTGATTGGGCATGTATGTGAGGCAACAAATTGATGTTTTTCACATAAATATTTCGCTCTCTCTCTTTCTACCTCTCTAAATGCCTATATAACTGTGAGTTCATTTCTGGGCTCTCAATTCTGTTTCATTGGTCTTTGTGACTGTTTTTCCACCATGCTGTTTTGATTATCATCACTTCATAGTATGAGTATAATTTGAAGTCAAAGTATGCGATACCTCTGACTTTGTTATATTTTTCTCAGGACTGCTTTGGGTCTCCAAGGTCTTTTGTGGTTCTATACAAATCAAATAATTTTTGTTCTACTTATGTAAAAAATATCATTGGGATTTTTATGGGGACTGCACTAAATCTGTATATTGGTTTGGGTAATATGGACACTTTAACTATATTGATTCTTCCAATCCATGAACATGGAATCTGTTTCCATTTCATTTTGTCTTTTTCCATCTCTTTTGATCATCCTTTGTATATTGCATTATTAAATATATAGTATATAGTTTATCCACATCCTTTGTTAAGTTTATTTATCGGTATTTGTTTTCGTTGCAATTGCAAAATAATTTTTTTTCTTTTTTTGGAATTTCATTGTTAGTGGATTTTTGTACATTTTGTATTCTGCAACTGTACTATATTTGTTTACTGCTTCTAATAGTTCTGTTTGCTCATCTCTTCCCTGGTTTAGTTTAGTGTGCCAGTGGCTATATTTTTCTCTCCATTTGTGTCATCTTTCTTGAATGACAAATTTTCATTTTTTAATAAATACTGGAAGCTTCCAAAGAAGAACATTGCTATTTTCAAATGTATTTTTACATAGTATCAACTCTCTATTTTATTCACAAGTAATTTAAATAAAATATTATTATTTAATATTATTATCCAAGAATAGCGGTTTTTGAAAGTGACAACTATACAATGTTTTATTTAATTCTTTTAGCTGAAATATTTATTCTGAAAAATGGCTAAATCAGACATAATTTTAGAATGAAATACTCAAAGATTTTGTTAATTCACAGGGTTTTACTAAATATATGTAAAATTTAAATGACTTGGGTCTTATAAAATGATGAAATTATAAATTAACTTCTCTAACTTTGAGCTCATCTTTTCCCTCTTCCTCTGTCCCTTCTTATTTCCTCATCGTTTCTCATTCAAAATATTCTATGTTAAGTACAGGTGAGAAATACAAACTCTCATCATGGTGTTGCCTTTTCTTCCTAGATGGTGATGATTAATCAATTACACATTTATGAAAAAGAAACATCTGGCATACTTCCATAAACAAATAGGTTTCCTGTGGTTCTAAGAACAGCTGAGGTTATTTCAAAGGGCTGAGCCTGTATGCATAAAGCTCTCTTCACAGTGTGACTTCCCCACATGCTTGTTTCTCATAAATATGCACCCTGACACCCAACATGCATGTATGTATTTATTTACTTATTTAGTGGGCACATGTTGCAAAGGCTACAGGGGAACAAAGAACGAAAGGGAGACAGAGAAAGGTTAACTTTAAAATATGTAGGTATTTTATCCGAAATAATCATAGTTCACAAAGAAAATAAAAATAGAAGCTATACGAGTTAAAACTTTACAGATCAGTGCCTCCAACTGAAGTGATTTTGTCCTACAAGTTAAAAGCGACAACTGTTGTTGTATCCAAGGCACCAGTGAAAGAAGCGTGCTCAGATCCTTCCTTCAGCTGCAGTTCCAGGTCTGCTTTGTTGTACCTTGACTACGCTTCTAGGAAAATTCTACCGGTATGTTTTCACATTCAAGGGACAAATATTGACTTTATGATACTGTGGTATTTTCTACCTTTTGATATCTCCTGTATATATTTACCTTGCTTTTCTTAAGTGCAGATTTTTCATAAAGGGTCTAGTTCAACAGGGCTACTACTCCGTGCTTTAAGGATGTTGTTCAGTACAGCAGCTACTGTTGACATGCTCAAACTCAGATTGTTCTTAGTGTAAAATGTAGAATACAAAACATATTGGAAATTATGTCATTGATAATTTTGTAGATTTATTATATGTTGAAACAATAGTATGTTGGATATATTGGGTTAAGTAAGATATATTGTTAAAATTTATTTCATCTGTGTCTTTTTGCATTTTAATATGACTACCAAAAAAATGTAAAACAACGTTGTTACTCACATGATATTTCTTTTGGAGAGCACCGTTACAATTTTTTTTCCTACATTTTTTATGTGTAATGAATAGTACTGTTTTATCTTTTTGATATCTTCATTCCCAGTCAATCTGAATCCTAAAATAACTCCTCAAATACAGAACCCAACAAAACCTCTAAATAATGGTTATTTGTCCCAAACTATATAACAATATTTATCTCAAACTCAAAGTTTACATTTACTTTTTTAAAAAATCTAAATATGACAGTGCTTAAATTTAGACAAGTGATTTCTTTCATTCCTGACCTTAAACAATAATCAACAACATTATGCAATAACTACAGTGTTTGCTTTTTATAATGTTTGAAAGTTTGTTTTAAAATAAGTTTAAAATTGGGGAGAGAAGTACCACAAAAATAAAAAATATTAAACATGGGAAATTTGCTGTTTTTGAAACCCAAGGCATTTTCTTATTTATTTTGTATCTAAGCATTTTCTTATTTCCTATGTAAATTGCTTAGTATAACACTAATTTTTACTTTGAAAAAATATTTAGATCCTGGTCCCAAAATTACAATATGGAAATGTTTACAATATTTACAAACATTCCATATGGGTACAAGCATATTAATACATGCCCCAGTCATCAGAGCAGAACAAATGGTTTTTCCAACGTTATTCAGTTACAACAGAAATCAGCATTAAGCAGTCTGGTCTCAGTCCCCTCTGGGGGTGTTGAGAGTTGGAGGCAGTAAAAGTGTCTCATAGAATATGTCCTCTGATTGTAAAGTAGTCATATTCCATGATTTCAAATAATAGTTCAAGATTTCTTTCTGTATAACTTAAAATATTGTTCTCCAGAATCTATAATAGTCATATCTAATGATGTATGTACTTTGAGAATGTCATGATGCCTTCTCAAGGTTATTATTTTATTAGTCACTAAACAATCATGAACAGTAAGAAAACCATATATTTATATATAGGTATACTCACATATGAGCATATACACATATATTATCAGCCAGTATGGAAAACAGTATGGAGTGTCCTCAAAAATTAAAAATGGAACTCCTTTTTGACTCAGCAATTCCACTGCTGGGATTATACCCTAAGAATCATGAAACACCAATCCAAGAACCTATGCACCCCTATGTTCATAGCAGTGTTATATACAACAACCAAGATTTGAAAACAGCGAAAGTGCTCATCAGTAGATGAGTGGACCAAAAAACTGTGGTACATTTATACAATGGAATACTGCACAGCAGGAAAAAAAGTAGAAATTGTAACAGCATGGATGGAACTGGAGACTCTTATGCTAAATAAAATAAGTTCCTGGTGAAAGACAAACATCATGTGATCTTACTTATAAGAGGAATCTAATGAACAAAATAAACTAAAGAGCAAAATAGAACCAGATGCATGGAATCGTGGAATCTACTGACAGCTGTAAGAGGGGAAGGGGTAGGTGCAGACTGACTTAAAAAAAGGTAAAGGGATTAGTCAAAGAACATACAGGAAGGACCCGTTGACATAGACAATGGGGTGGGGATTGACCATAGAAGGAGGGGTGGGATAGGTGGAGGGGAATGAAGGGGGTAAAATGGGACATCTGTAAAAGCATAAATAATAAAACCAAAAATGAAAAAAAAATTGCCATCATCATTAAAAAAATACACCAATTAGGTAAATTTTCCTGTGACTAGTGTATTACCCTCTCTACCACCTCACATTATACCTTGTAATTTTTAAAAATCTATTTGCGGATTCATGTTAAGGGAGTACATTTTGATTTTTCTACATACTCCATTTTTTGTTAAGATTTACCCTAAGTTTACTTTGCTATTAATAGACCTATTGAGTTAGCAGAGAAGTAAAATGAGCCCAGAGTGGTCAATGCATTACAATTTACTAATTTTAAGGGGCACTGTAATCATCATGTCATAGTGATTCATGAGAGTGGACTATTACTCAATCACGTGAATGATTTGTACCAATTCTACAGAATTTAATTGGTTTTCATTTTCATTAGTGAGAATCTGTGTTCTTAACAGTCAATGTTTTATATTTCTAGCAACAAATGACACAAAGAAATTTGAATTAATGCAGTAATTGGGTAAGGCTAAAATTTCTCAGTGTGCACTCCGTTTCATAATAGCTTTCTTAAAATATTTGTGATAAACTGACATTCTGAAAGACTATATAACAATGAGAGCCTGCAGTTCTGATAACAATCATAATAAATGCTATAAACATCTCAGGTTATGGCAAAATGATATTTCAAAGAAAACTTAAATGTGCGAAGCCACAAATATACTTGATAAGTGTGCAGTTTTCATGTAATGGAAATGGAATCTGATGAATGAAATGTCATGGTCAAACTGTTTTAATCAATAACAAAGTGCAACATTATTCATACCATGATTATATCTGCCTTGAAGGAATATTTTATTGTGAGGGAAGCTTTCATTCTTTTCTTTAAAAAATTGTAAAACTGATTCAGTGATTAAACAATTATATTTGAATATTTAAAAAATAAATTGTGATTTTATAAAGAAACTTGTCTTTAAAAACTTCCTACACTAGATCAAACAATCAAATCAAACAGATATTTGTATTGTTTCTTCACAGACAGTAGCTTATATCTGTACTGAATGTCAAGATTTCTGTATGTCTTACCTTCCTGCATTAGTCTCCACTGCTTTTTCATTAACATACGCCATTCTTGAGTCATTAGTTAGATCTTATTCTCTATGAAGGCTTCAAAGTTGAAGATTTTTTTTCAGGATTAATGGTTATTTAAATCTTGTATCACAGTAAACTTCCATCTCTGAAATAAATATTGCCATGTACACATATATATGCATCTTTATTTGTCTATCTGCAGTCTCTCCCTATAGAGTTATATTCTTATATGTACATCATATTTAGCCTTCAGTTGGATATTTTTAGGGTGAGATTACATTTAGACCTATTCTTTAAAAAGAGATATTTTAGGAAAAATAAAAAAGAATGAGGAAAACAATCTGTTCTTACAAAATAACCCTGGGAAGAATACAAAGATACCGAATTTATTTTGTCTTAAAACAAGTCAAAAATGAGAAGCATAACATAAGGTATGAGTTACCAATGAAAGCATTAAAGCTCTTATATTTCTTTCATTGGATATTTTTATGGAAAGTGTGGACAAATATTTTTTTTCTAGGATTGTACAAATTTGCTTCTTTTTAGAGATAAGTGCTTGTGTACTGTTCTTTTATGGGACTTTTGAATAATAAGTGGGACTCTTGAATAATTGAGAAAGCTGTAAATATGTCCAAATGCTAAAACATAAACATAATTCAGATTATTATATCTTCTTTGCAATAAATTTCTTCATCCAATGGATATATTATGTAGCTAATGTTGTAATTCTGGAATTCAGGAGTCAACTTTGTATTTCAAAGGTATTTGTGAATAATTAATTAAAAATAAGGCAAATACCACATGATCTTATTTATATGAGGAATCTAATGGATAATATAAATGACAAACAACATCGAAACAGAGGCATGGACACATGGAACAGATTGACAGCTGTCAGGGGCAGTGGGTAGGGGAGACTGGATAAAACAAGGTGAAAGGATTAGGACATGTATGCATAGCCCATGGACACAGTGCAGTGAGGGCCAGAGGGAAAGGGGGTGGGGGTAGGTGGAGGTAGAAAAAGTAGGGGGAAATGGGGACTGAAAGAGTCTTTGCTTGGGGCAATGGGTGCACAATCCAGCATACAGATAATGTTTTGTTAAGTCATACACTTGAAACCTGTATGGTTTCGTGAGCCAATGTCACCCCAATAAATTCAATAAAAATAAATAAATACATAAGTGTACATCTAAGGAGTAATAAATTAACTCTATTGCTCTAATTTGCAAGATCTGGTTTTCTAACTCTGCCCTAACAGCTAAATTATTGCTTTCTGCTAACTGCAAAAATGATTTTAGGATCCTAGAACATCAATGTTGGAGGAAGAGTCCATCAGATAACCATTCTTATTTGTTTAAAAGAAAGGTCTACCTTTAGAGAAATAATTTTATATTTTGGTTTAATTCATACTATATCTTAGCTTAAGTGTTTCTATCTGCTGACATATAACATATGTTTAAAAGAGAAGTCTTAGAGAAATCATTATTTTAATGAATTCCTTTAAATTGGTGCATATAGCCCCTCTAACAGGCAGGCTATAAAACTGCCAGACACTTTTAGTTAGTAGGAATAAGGGAAAAGAGAGGGCAAACTGAGACCAGAGGTAGATAGAAAGTAGGTTTTATTTCCATTTATGAAGTAGGGATAGAGTTATTTTGATTTGAAAATCTCATATATTCTCAAAACAGTATTTTCAGTGGCTGCTTGATTTTCATACTTTTTTCATTAAATGAGAAATCAAAAAAGCTTGGAAATTATTATATTTTCTAGGGTAGTAATTATAAAAATAAATATTTCTTTTATAATAGTTAAAACTTTATGAAGTAATTAAAAGAGATTTTGATGTAAAGCTGGCATGAGGACTGAAAATGCTAGACAGCATGTGATTCATCTGAAGGACTTTGGGGATAAATTGGGTTCACTTTGGTGTTGTTTCACTACCAAGATCAAATTATGGAACAATGGAAACATCATAAAAATATTTAGAAGAAAATTACATAAGATCCAAAGTGTTCTAAAACATCTTTTTCTAAAATTAAAAAATATAAACTCTCTAAATCTTATTATGCTTATTACATTAAGAAAAAAGTTTCCCATGTCTGCATATAGCTATGTGTATAATTCTATCTGATACCTACTAGTCAACAACATATATGAAATAGAATAGGTTTTATTGCTTCATCCAAATTTATTACTGTGCTGCATGTAGAAGGCGAATATAAGTATCCGCTTATAATGACTGCAAGAAATAAACAGTATTTATTTTTAAACTCTTCAAAGGAATTTCCCTCCAAATTGTAGAATATTATACATAAATTATAAATAAACATGTAGCTTTGAATTTTGAAGAAGATAATAAATATTACATTTATATTCTAAAATTGCTAATTTGGAAAAAAAATTGGTGGACAAAAGGAAACTTCAAGTAAATTCTAAAAATTAACTTTTATACATTTCAGTCTTTTGTTGTTTATTGGTAAGTTATTATACTTAGCAAATGAATAAGTTGATTTTTACTACAGTTGCACAGAGAATGCTAAATATGTAACTTGTTAATATTATAGGTTTTTTGCTTCAGAATCAATTGAGTTTAATTTCATCAATATCATTAACATCTTTTCAGGAGGAGGTATTGATAAAAATATTGATCTTTTGACAAAGTCTATTTCATGGAATATGTTGATGCTATTTAATTATTCAATCATATTAACTAGACCTTCAGATAACTTTATGTAGTTTAAGAATCAAAACCCGAGTGAAATGCAAAATTTGAATAGGATTTTGGTTATCATTATAGTGTACTAAATGGAAAAATACATTTATTTCCTAAGTACTGGAAAACTGAGGTAAAGGATGTAGTACCTATGAGAGCAAGTCTTACAATGCAGCTCTTCTCTGTAATCTCGATGCACGGTATCCCTGCCTTTTCTGAACTTTGCCCTCAGTCTCTGTGTAATTCATGTTATTCAGTTTTATAATTAATGCAAATAAACTCTTTGTATATGATCTTCTCTTTCTATCTAGAAAAATTATCTCAGCCTTAACAGAATATATATTTCAAGAAGCTGAGCAAAGCTATGGGTCATCTCCCCAAAAGAAAGGCATGCACATTTACACAGATGTTCCACATTTTTGACTCTCTACAGTTATAAATTATCGTGAATAAACTCATGATTGAAGCAATCATCATATTATATCAGTATTAGCTCCAACTACTAATATAAGATCTAACTTAATAGTAGGTTTTTAAATAATTTGATGATGAATGATTAATTAATAAAAAATAAGCCTGTGGCATAAAACATATATGTAAATCATTTGTATTAATGTTTTTATTTAAAAAGGTCTTAAGAACTAAAATTTACCTACTTTAGATGATAATTGTGGTTATCTTATATAATAAGTATTGTTTTTTATTATCAGGCCAAGTAAAGGGAAGATTGGTACTAACCACAAAAAAACTTAATTACACAAAGGAAACATTCCTAGTAAGCACTAGAAAGAGTCCTTGTTGCTTTACCCACTTTGGGAGCAGATGAAGATATGACCATTTCATTTTTTCATGATGTAATCCCCATGTGAATAAATGATCTATTTATCCTCACATAGTGGTAATGCTTTACACACAGTGAGGTTACAATAAGTAGTAGTTATTGACCCAAAGGAGGACTGTGAAACTGCATGATGAATTATTAGTTTGTGGCATTTTTAAAGAAGTATATAGCAGAGGAATAAATCTCAAAGAGGATAATAATATTAAATTTGGCTATCCTACTCCTTCCAATATTTTCAATAACCCTAGTGAAACTTTCATTTCAATGGCAGATTATAAACTTACCATAAAATTACAACACATAGGGCAGGCTCTTAATTGCCTTTTCCCAGCTGCCTTTTCCCTAAGGATTTAAGTATTTTGCTGATGTATTACAAGGTAACTGTTTTGCACTGGTGTTCTGAATATCCTGTTTAAAGTGAGTGACTTACTCAATGCTAGAGAGTCACACTAGCATTCCTTTAGTTCTGCAATATAATCCTTAATTTGAAATGAAGTTTGATTGTTTTAACTACAAAACATAGAGGAGCCTGCACTACATCAAGACCTTTAATGGGAACTAATGGAATTTTTGGCATAAAATAGTAGAATTAATTAGATCCAGCAACACACACTGTTTAACTGCTAGCCTGCCATTTTACACTGATTTGAAGTCATACACACTTAACAAAAGACATTGGGTTGATTGCACAAAGGAGTTGAACACTCTGTTCACATTCACTGTGTAAGTTATTATCCAGTGTGAAAAGATTATTGACTTTCTTAAAGGAGATATTATGGAGAGAAATGACTGCTACCAGGATGACTGGTGGAATTATGTATGAGATAAGTAATAACTCTAATTTCTCATCTGCTAAATAAATGGCTTTAATTTTAAAATGCTAGTTACTGCATATGAGATTTCTGCTGAATTGAGCAGAATTATCAAAGTTGGTTTTGAAGTTTAATGGACACTGAGAGTGAAGCATAAAACAAAACCTTCCATGTATACCTTCACCCGTTTAATAGTATATGCCCTAGATTATTATATGTCTCTTGAATTTCTTCTTGAAAGTTGATCTGAAAAAAAATGACATGTATATGCCTTATCCTGGATTTATATAAATAGCATGTAGAAAATGCCTATGCCTCTGGCTCTTCTATAAAGATCAATCATAAATGTGAGGGGGGACCTAAAAAAGTCCCAGAATATCTTCTGGATGTTGAGCCTGTTGTAATACCGGCTTGCCCCACCTGGTGAGTGTTCTAGGAACCCATCTTCCTTCGACCGGTTTGCCCATTTCATGATGGGCGATTTGTGAGCGCACTTGCCCTACTGTCCTGAATGTTCCTCAGTTTTTGACCAAAAATGGTATGACCCCCGTGACCCACCCCCCTGTTTATCCCACCTCACCTGAGTGAATTATCTTTTAGTTTGTTTCCTTGGATGGACAATGTCCTGAAAGGAAAGCATTTTGTTGATGTAGAAGAGGTAAAACAAAAACAGTAGAAGCACTACAATGAGTCAAAATCTACAAGATCAATAACTGTTTTGAACAGTGGGAAAATATCATATCACATCAAATTGAGAATATTTTGAAGGTAACTGAAGTTTAAACATGTAAGAATAAATACACAATTTTTAATAAATAAATTCTGGGTTTTTGGGGGGGCGACCCTGCCTGTAGTAGCCAATGATGGTTTAATTGGTCTGGAGGAAAATACCAATTATATCTATATAAATATAAGTTAAGAGTTGTAAAGGTCCTTGTGTATTTCCCAATAGTTTTTCCTCATTATTGTGATTTTCTATAGCAGCGTGTCTCAACCTTGCCTGATTATTGTAAATACCTGAAAAGCTTGTTATAAATTAGAGACTCTCAGTTTCCTCTGATGGATCTTTGGATCCAAGCAAATCTGGGACACACCATTCTACTGTGTATGTTTCTCCCTCCATGTACCTGCCTCCATTGCACTTAGCGACTTAGGTAACTGGTTCTGGCCACAGAACTGAAAAGCGGTAATCTGTGTTCTGTTAGGATGATACAGTTAAGAAATACACACATGCTGTGTCATAGAATTGTACACTTGAAACCTATAAAGTTTTATTAACCAATGTCACCCCAATAAATTTAATTTTAAAAAAGTGAGCCTCCACCATCCCTTGTTTTCCCTGTGGAGCTCATGGAGGCCAAATGTCTCTGATGTGTATGATCCTGATGTGAGGGGTTGTTGTGGAGTGGAGGGAGATCACATCATATAAATGTGGTTGTCCTCGTGCTGCTTATAAAGCACTTCCTACTATTTTTTTTTTTATTCTAAGGAACTGTTTTATATATAAAATAAAATTTTTCTCCTAGGAGCCAAGTGACTAGTTATCATGTATGAGCCATGAACACAGGCTATGTGTTTCAGTTCTTGATGAGAACATTTAATTCTAAGTGTGAGACCCTCAACTCTGCTCCTTTGTCAGGTAGTAGGTATCTGTTACCTTGGATTCCTGAGTAACTTGAAAAGCAGAGTATGATGGACATATAACAGGATCAGAAATAAACATTGTTGCTTTAAGATTCTGAGATTAGGACAATTTGTTATAGAAGTATAATTTGTCCTTTATTGACCAATAATAATACTATAATAATATTATTAAGCTGTTGAAATTTGGCCATTTTCTGCTTTGACCAGTATCCTTAATGATCCAGAATATTATAGAGTCCTCTCTTTGCATGGTTCTGATAGGCACAGTTTTCAGTTACCAAAAATAACACCTGTCCCAATATCACTGTTGGAATTTCTGTCACCATTAACTGAGTAATTATATAAATTACAAACTTTGTTTATAGCTCTTCAGTGTACAAATCACTCTCACTATATCAATAACAGATGTACACCGTGATCACTGACCAGTTAATTTATTTCAAAGCCTGTCAGTGACTGGGAACCACATACCTGTGTGCCCTGTGTGCTCTGTTCAGAATGTGCTCAGTCAGCAATAGCAATGCGTATGTTTGTGTTGACTGCTTATCTCACAGTGATAACCTGTGGCATTTGCAAAATAGATAATTAAAGAGGGAATTGACCGACAAAGATGAAAGTGCAGCAGACAAATGAAAAGTGATAACACTGGAAGTGAAACAAATTAAATGTAAGTGGAGTTACAGAAAAAAATAATTCACCCTGGAATCAGTGACACTGTTGCCATTCAAGATTCCAGATATGTAGCTAGAGCAACTTTGAAGGTGAACTTATCAACATAAATTTGGAAAATGGTTGTGACAAAAAGGATGAAGATATCCCAGAGGAAGTGCTCTAACAAAGTACTTGACATTAAAGGAATTCTCAGAGATATTTCATGACATTGAAAGTGTGAAGGATAAAGTGTTAGACACTGATCCAAACTTAGAAAGGAGTATGACAATTCACTGAGGCATAGTGAAGTTGCTCAATCTATATCATAAGTTATGTGACAAGAAGCAGGCAACCACTGTTCAAACTACTTTGAGATAAATATATTACAAAGAGATAATATAATGCAATGCTCAATGTTTCTATTATTTTAAGTGACAAATTACTGTTACTATTTTTTTATTTTTCTCTACATTTATAACTGAGAATAGGAGAGTTTTCAATGTTTAGGCCAAAATTTTAAAGTCATAGAAATAGAAATTTCTCCATTGATATTATAATCGTTTTACGTAGATTCAGCTTAAATGGGCCTTGTTGCAGTCCTGCACTCTCATGCAAAGCAAAGATTGCCTATATTTGAATAGGAATCGTTCATTGATTAAATGAATGAGTGGCAAAGTATCTGAGAGAGACATTCAATAGCAGTATGTTTAAGGATTTTTCACACCATGCTTTAGTCAATCAATCATCTACTTGAAATTTAGGCTAGCAGTCTATAAAAGGTAAACATGGCTCGTATTCGCCTACTTCATCCTGCACCATTTCTCTGCTCTAGTAGGTCCTTCTATCATTTCATCAGAGTAATCGTGTATCTTTTCACCCCATACCCTCCCTTCTGCTTTTGTTTCTCTGCCTCTTTCTACCCAATTGCTCCTCCTCACCTTTAGACCTCAGCTGAGGTCTACTCGTCAGTGAGCCTTCTGGATGTGTCTACATCATCCCCCTCTCTTTTGCAGCCTCACATGGGATATTTTATTTGCACATTCATCTGTTGAAATTGTATATTTAGTAAAATAGTTATTTTACTATAGCCTGTGTTAGCCACTTTGTTGTTGGTTTCTTTATGGCAATTTGCATATCTTATGTGTAAAGTAGGTGTTCACTAAATATTGATAGATTTTAAAAAGTAACTGAATAAGGAGGCAATATTGCTTTCTCTCCAAAATGTTTTTTAAATCATAAGTAAGTAATACTTATAAGAGCTATATACTTTTAGCTTGGAAGGAAACCTTATGTTTCACTGTCCAAATGTCCATGTTATACAGGAATTATTTCTACCCAATTAATGGTTACTATGCCTTCAGTCAGGATCCAGGAATACATGTTACTAATCAAGATTTTTTTTATTATCTCTTGTAATGGCTGGATTTAAGCAATAAAGTGAAAGGGCAATATGAGGTGTAAAAATAGAGATACATATATTTTAAACTTTCCATTTATTTTTTCTCAAACAGAAGGGAAGGGAGGGAGTAAGACAGGGAGAGAAACATCGATGTGTTAGAGAAACATCCATCTGTTGCCTCTCTCACACTCCCTGACTGGGCACAAGGTCTGCAACCCAGACTTGCACTCTGATGAAGAGTGGAGCCAGTGACCTATTGCTTTGCTGGACATGCCCAACCAACTGAGCGACACCAATCAGGGCAAAATAGAATTATTAGTGAATAGGACAGATTGGGCTAAAAATGCAGAAACACACACACACACACACACACACACACAAATGCACACAGAAAAGACAAGAAATTAGTGTTTGTTTTTTTTCCCTGATTCTTTAGTACTGCACTTGAAAATTTGTACATTTTTTAGCATTTATCCTGCTAGATAGACATTTTTCCCAATTTACTTTTGTAGAGAATAGGATTTAGAGAGTTTAACTAATTCTCTCAAGGTTACAGAGCCAGTAGGTGCTTTGTAAAGACTATGGACCCAGGTCTGTGTGCCTGTCTTATCTTTCCATGCTGAGTCCAGAAGAAAAGACCCAGAGAGTCCAGTGTTAGTCTGTAGTAACATAGGGAAATTTTCCTCATCAGCACATATCCTTTATTCTTGCCTTATTTTAGTTTCAATCCCCTTTTAAGCTCCCATCTCTTGCTTTTTTCTTCCATTACTCTTTTTCATCTCAAGAGGAAATTAAACTGAGCTTACAGTTTGGCAGGGCATTGTATAATAATAAATAACTGGCTGTATTTTAGTTGTTTATATGATGGGAATCCTCAGGATCTGAAAATCAATCAACTAGAAGCTTCACTGAACTTGAACTGTCTTGTTAAGCTGTTAGGAAAGCTTAGCCCAAGTTTCACTTGTTTGCATGTCTTCCTAAAGCACAATGTTATTATCTCCATAGCTCATCCAATAATGCAGATAACAAAGGCAAATATATTTTATTTATCTGTTTAATTATACACATCTGTTTTTTTTGTTATAGTTAATATGCCAATGGAGAGTTTAATATACTTTTTAAAATGAAATAATAAAATTAAATGAGCATCAAGTTAATATTTATTTCATATTGCATCTCATTCCAAAAATTGAAATGACCTAGTCGTAACTAATGTGGTGGGTGTAGTTGGTTGGGCATCATCCTGGAAAGTGAAAGGTCACCAGTTTGATTCCTGGTCAGGGCAAATGCTTGGGTTTGGGGCCAGTCCAGGTTGGGGCACATGTGAGAAGCAACTGTTCCATGTTTCTCTCATATGGATGTTTCTCTTCCAATCTCTCTCTCTCTCCCTTCTAATAAAGATAAATAAATAAAATTTATTCACTTATTTTTAGAGAGAGGGGAAGGGAGGGAGGGAAAGAAACTTCAACGTGTAGTTGCCTCTCGCATGCCCCCGACTGGGGACCTGGCCCACAACCCAGGTATGTGCCCTCACTGGGAACAGAACTGTTCATGCTTTGGTTCACAGGCTGGCACTCAAACCACTGAGCCACACCAGCCAGGGCAAAAATCAAAATCTTTTCTTAAAAAAATTGAAATAACCTAGACTTGAAGCCAACTATTTGAGAAACAAGGAAGAAATGTTTTGGTAGTCTATCAGCACATGGCATCACACATACTCATAAACTCCACTCCTCCCTCTGCCACCCTCAGAAATGTCCTGGTGTGCCAACTAACCCAGCCCTACGTGCCTAGTGATTAGGAGTAGAGTAGAATGTTCCACCAAAACCTCCACCTCCACACACATACACACACAGATTCCTGGACTTCAGATGCTCTTCTGAAATTCATAAAATCTATAACTGTTTCTTAGCAATTACAATATTATTAGTTCCTACTCAATAAGATTGTTGCAATGCTTAATGAAGATGATGAATAGAAAGAGCTGAACATAGTCTAGAACTAGAGAAGTGCTTAGTAAACATTAACATTATTTGCCTATCAAGATGATGCTGTTCCCCTTCTCTTAGGTCTTTCTTCCCATTGACAGTACACTTCACTCTCAATTGTTTCTAGATGTCTCCTGTTACTAAGAACAATTGGTTTTAATGGAAACAGGTTACCAAGATGGCTCCTGCAAAGTGGGTATTTCAATATGATGAAACCTAAGTATTTAGGTTTGAGTATCAGGACACATCATCAGCTGGGCAGTATCTTCTAGGGATGCACAATTCTACTATAGCTTTTAAGAGACCACATATAGACCGGAGCTGCATATGGATGAAAGTTATATGTGGAAGCATTATGCCTTATCTTAAAGGATTATTTGTTGGTCTTTTTTTTTAATATTTCTTTTATTTTTTTTAAGATTTTATTTATTTATCTTTAGAGGGGAAGGGAAAGAGAGAGGGAGAGAAATATCAATGTATGGTTGCCTCTCATGCGTCCCGTGCTGGGAACTGGCCTGCAACCCAGGCATGTGCCCTGACTGGGAATTGAACTGCAATTCTTTGGTTTGCAGGCCCATGCTCAATCCACTGAGCTACACCAGCCAGGGCCATTTGTTGGTCTTAATATAGAAATTATTATGACTATATTACAAGTAGCTTGATAAATACTTAACATTTATTCTAAGTTTTTACTTTCATAAGAGTCAGGTTTAGAGAGGGTATGTAGAAGAAGGAAGACACCCAGTCAAATTTCAATCAGTGAGTCCTAATCAAGTTCTTGATGTAACATTTACCTTTTTAAACTTGTGTATGTGTATGTATTCCTAGAACTGGAAAATCACTATATCTTATGGGTAGAAATTAACTCTGTTCATTTATCTATTCATGATTTTCGAGGAAACAAAGCTTGCAAGATTTCATTCTCCTGTGTTGTCATATCTAATATACATTTTCCCAGTTTGTGTCTCTGATCAACATACACCTAATGACTGAGATACAGTCTACTTTTTTTTGACCTAAGAGAATGCTAAATTGTCTTAAAGTTTTAAATGCTGCCTTAGTCCAGGCTTAGACCAACTTCTTCTCTAAAGAGGTAGCTTGTAATTATTTGGGCTTTGTGGACTGTACGGTCTCTGCACAATCACTCAACCTACCATTGCAGTGCAAAACCAACCACAGACAGCATATAAACAAACAGATGTAGAAGTATCCTAACAAAATTTTATTTATAGGTACTAAAATGTGAATTTCATACAATTTACACATGTCACAAAGCAGCAATTTTATTTGGATTTTTCAACCATTTTAAATGTAAAAAAATTTTTAGTTTATGGTCAATATAAAAACAAAGAGTTGGCTGACTTTGACCATAGTGGTCCAAAGACTACCATAGCTTCATCAGTCTTTTTACCAAAAAGTAAGGTTTAAATTTACTTTATGAGCTACCAAAACCTCATGCAGAAAGAGATACCACATGATCCCCAAATTAAAAAAGGCATGTGATGTCTGAAATATAACTATAATAATATCTCTTTAGATATTGAGAAATTATCTAAAATTTTATTCTAGATATTATATATTCACAAATGGTTAACGAAATACATATTCACTTTCTCTCAGAAGCAATATAAAGGGTGACTCACCTATCAGACAAATCAGTCCAAATAGAGGAAAGAATTAAAGAAACAGGATTTTTTCTATCTCACCAATCCTCCCCCTCCTTATTCTTAGAAGATTCCAATCCTATCATTAATAAAGCAGAAGGAAGGGGATGAAAAAGAAAAGCAATGGTAAAATTAGTGCTCATGTGCACTGAGTGCCTAGATTATTCAAAGGAAATTATCATATTAATAATAAAAATAAGGTAAAAATAAGGTAAAAAAAATAAAATATTTGAGAGAAAAGGATCATTTTCAGCATCTATCTCCACTTGCCACAACACATATTCTTGTAAATTCACCCCCACCCCGTTTCAACCTGAGACGGTGTAGAGTGCAACCTGAATCTGCCCTTCTTAGTGTGTTGTTTAAGGTTGTTGTTTTTTCTTTAAATTTCTCTTAACAAATCTATTGTCACTATTTACCAGGTGGGGGATTCTGAGGCTTAGAGAAGTTAACATCTAATTCATGTATCTAGTAAAGAGTCAGAGACAGAACTTGAACTAGAACAGACTCCACTGTCTTCTAATGCAGATATCACCAATTTAGTATTAATTTTCTGACAAAAAATTAGTCTACAAATTACTTTATAGTAGTTTGACATGAAAGTTATTTTTACATTATATCCATTTTACATATAATTGTATAACCATAGAAATTATACAGCACATTAATATAGTGAAATATTTTTATCTGAGATTTTTAAGAAGAAAAACATCCATTATTAAGAACACAAAATATCCAGTAATATTTCCATAGTAGGACCTTTGATATAGCACAGTTCAGTAAGTCCTTTTCCTTTAGCAAGATAGGGAACCCGGGAGAAACTTTAACAGTGATAATCAAAAGAACCCGAGAGCTGAGCACTGATCCTGTTATAGAAAATGTCAGTACAGGTGGACCTTTCTCCATGTTCAATGACAATGGGTAATCCTTAAATAATCAACAGCAGCCAGATAGAAAGAAAATGTCAAGTCAAGTACCCAGGTGTTAAAACATTTATACATGCTTGTAGCCCACTTTTGATCTATCTGCCCAACATGCCAAATGTCAGTGGTTTCACAGAGGTTAGGAGGAAAGCACCTCATTAGAGCATGGCTAGAGTTTGCTTAGTGTCAGAAGGTACAAAGAATCTTGTCCTCTTAGAGGCAGGGTGGTTATTTCCCTGTGCGCTGAGCTTATCATTATTTTTGAGTAGCCCAGGTCCTCTGTTGTCTCTGTGTCTATAAATTACTTTTTTCCCTGTCTCTCATTTTTAAAAAAGCACTACAATGGCTTTGTTTTTCCAAGCAGAACATTATAAATTACTGTTTAATGCCCTAGGATGCCATTATATGAAGGAGCAGCCTGCACTGGCAACACCAAATTACACTTGGAGTTCTTCACGGAGTTAATGACTGGTGCCTACACACTGTTTACAGGGGTAATCAGTACAAGATAGGGCAGCATCCTGGCTCTCAGGACGTTGTGCAGGCAGAAGCATGCTGCCGGATTGCCTTCCCTGACCTCTGTTCAGTTCTGTCCCCTTGCTATTGTACTGCAGATGCAGTAATTAGTTTGCTAAGGGCTTGGGGATAATGGGCTCATGAGTGAAATCATTTTCCTTTTTTCAAAGAAGCTGCCCAAGTCCATAAGCTGTGGTGAGTGCCTTACTAAAATCAATGTGGAGTTTATAAGTGAAAAAAGAACAAAAGAGCATAACACAAAATGAAACTTGAGTTTTCCATCCAATTTGAAGAATAGCAAATTTGATTTAAGAAGTAGAATGTCAAGAAAAAAGGAACACCATGTATTAAGTCAAGGGCTCCCCATAAAAAAAAAAAAAAAAAAAACACCCACCAGCCCATAAGGAACCCTTTGATTCCCCCATAGTTCCTATGTTATATAGCTCTCCTAGCTACACAAATTGAAAAGGTAATTTAGAACACTGTTCTAAATAGTACCTCATTTGACCACAAACTATTGCTATTTCTCTATGTTATAGGATTATAATAAAGTTCAAAGTAGGATTAAATTTTTAGTTTAGCAACTGGTTATAATCTGCAGTGAAAAAAATTATTGGTATATATATTTAACCAGAATTCAGATTGTCTTGAACTGCTGAATCAAAATATCCATCTATTCTAAAGATAGCTTGTTCAATCAAAGAAGAAAATGGCTCCTAAAGAGATAGTGTCCCCTGAAAATCCTCAGTATCATGGGACTATTCTTAATAGCTTAGATTTCCAAGTGAGATGGGAAATTATAGCCAATTTCAAGCTCTCAGGACAATTGCAGGGATTTGCCACCAAGCCAAAGGAATTGAGAAGGATGTTACAGTGTATATTTTCAGAAGTCTTACTGATGTTCAGTACAGTTCCAAACGCTACTCCTGCCATGACATTGCCCACTAGTTAGTTACTGATTTAACTAACTTTATTGCTAATATTTGAATGAGTCATCTTCAGAAGCAGTCATAAAATCAATTCTCAAAGAATTCCTCCTCAGTATTCCTACTCTGAATTCTTTTGCCCTCACTACACTTAGGATTATACACTATAATGATGTCAGTTTTGGCCAGAATGTGAGTTAAGAAACTTGGGTCTGGGTAAACTGGCTTGTTGTACATTTTGTAAATTTAGAAAGGACTCCTTACTCAGCGTTTCCTCTAGCCAATCTGGATAGCTCATACATATAAACTAAAATCCATTCATTGACAGTTAAATTCTAACTGGAAGTTATGGTGGTATTTGGATTACTGGGTCTGACCTATGTCATATACTCTATACTCATATACTTGTGATATGTACTCTTAATAGTTACTAGCAGAAATGGAAGGTGATGCTCATTCAGTATTCTAAAACCACCTGAATTTGCATAAGAAGATATGGTTTACCAGCAACTAAATTTTTTATCATCTTTTATTGTTTTTCAAATATACTTGTCTCCATTTTCCCACAATCATTTTCCCCCACCTCCCACCCTCAATCCTACCTCCTTTGGCTATGTCCATGGGACCTTTATACATGTTCTTCCATGACCCTTTCCCTTCTTTCCCCCCATTATTTCCCTCCCTCCTCCCCTCTGGTTAGTATCAGTTTGTTTTTAATTCCAATGTG